>JAOEGS010011449.1:0-25730 GCA_025447755.1 Corythornis vintsioides | reverse complement strand
AACCAACCTGGCGGGGGGGGGGGGAAATAATATTTCTTCCATTTATTTAACTGCCATAAGTGCTATAGAAAAAATTATTAGTGTTTTCTGTTTTGCATAACTAGGCCAGCTAATTCCACAACAAACATTCACTAAAGCCAAATAATGTGTTGAGCCTTCTGGTAAAATTATAAATACAGGTTATTTTTGCATGTCACTAGAACAGTTCTGGTCACAAAACAAAGCTAAGTGCTATCAGGAGTTAAAATGGAGCTTGTCTTTAACCTCAGCAGGTCATGCACTTCTGTTATATTGGTTAAATGGATTTCTTGCAATATGTCTGCAATTTGCATTCTATGCAAAACGATGAAACTTCTGTAAAAGAACACTTTAATGCATATTTCTTATTTTTTTTCTATAATGTCTAATAGTTTCTCTTTAAAAAATAGCCTGTATATATTCCAGTATATTACTACCTAATGAATAATGCTGAGACATTGATAAAAGTTCCCTGAAAGCAGGCTATGTAAAAAGAGAGATACATCAACTACCACCACATTTGGAGTATTTGATCTGAGGTTCCATATTTCTGCAGTTAATTCAGATTCCATCATCCTGAAGAATCTCCTTTGGCATTAGCACCTCCGGGTACTGCCACAGTAAGAAACATTTTGGAGTTAAATTAGTAAGTGTGTGTTAACTGTGTCATGAAAAACAGACATTTTAAAAGTTAGCAATTGCAAGTGTTGGTTAGGGATGGACATTTTGCTCGACTGTTATCTGTAAACATTCAGCTCTGTGTGATTATGGGAAAATGAAACATTTCAGCCAGCTTTGGGGTGATGATTTTTCCTTCCATAATTTATCTCACTTGAAAAACATCTTCTGTCTGTGCTAAAAAATAAATAGGCACAATTATTTCTATGCATGTATATATATTCTTAGAAAAACACACAGTGAAAAAATTAATTTGTCATTTGAAGATAACATATTAGTGGAAAAACACTGAATATACAAAAAGAAAGGGTTGTTGAGGTTAAGGCTAAAATACCAATAATATTCTAATCATTAACAGTTAATATCTATAGGGTACATAATATAATGTATTTCTATTGTGATGATTCCCAACAAAAAATTATTTTACATTTTAGGCTGGCTGCTCTTTGTCTTCAACTGCATTTTTTTCTGCCTTTTTTTTTTTTTTTTCCTATTTCTTTGTAACACCCAATAGGTGGTTGAGCGTGCCAACATTTTGGCAGTATCCACACTGCAGCTGATACACATTCTGACTCTTTTCAGTGGAATTGTGGCAATGCTGGTTTCAGCCCCTGCTCTTGTATGGTCATCTCCAGTCTCTCAGAAGGGTCTCTGATTTGCATGAGATTAGAGTTGAGTTGTGTTGGTCAGAGCCTCATAGTCTTTATTATGATTTAACTGAAATAGTTAATGTATGATATTTGAGTGTGGAGCTTCCTGGTTAATATTAGAAGAAAATGAATGTAAACTACAATGAAGAAGTGGTGGTTAATTGCAGTAAATGAGCTGCCAGATACTAGTTATACATGCAACACTGTAGGGGTTAGAGAGCAAATGGGGTGTCATGGAAAATTGCCTCTGTGGAAAAAAGTCTGGGCATTCCCAATGCTTGCTAGTCTAGGAAGAGTGTTTGCTTAAGTCATTCATAGAAGAAACATAAAAGAATAACAAATAATAAAAAAGCATAAATGAGAATTCAGAGTTTTTACAAGTTTCAGTAAGTGAAAAGTATCTCGGGCACAGCTGATAAGGAACATGTTAACTTCAAAAATGTCTGATACTGAAACTCTCTCTTAGAAGTCTGTACCTGTGGTTGACATTGCAACTTCTCACTTGTCAGTATCTTGAAGTAACCTTTTGAAGATCTGAAATGCACAGTTAAAATATCCTCTTAAAATGCATCCATTTTAAATAGTCAGGAAAGCAGACACGCACCAAAGAATCCCTCCGTGAGCTGTTTCATGTTTTATTAAAGCACATTTCAGTATGCTTCCAAAGTAAGAGATTTATTCCATCTGAAACCTCACAGTTTATCTCCCTCCCCCATCATATGTAGAGTCATAATCTGAGTTTCTGTCCCGAGTTAAAATCAGCAGACAGGTTGTGTTTGTTTCTTCCTCAGCAGTGAATGTGGGTAACAAACCCAATAACCCAAATACACATTGGGATTAGCAGGGCAATCTATTTTTTAAGCACCAGACTCTACAGTCATTCAACTCCCTGAAAAGGCAGAAGAAATTCCTTCTTTCTTTGAATCAGGCTAAGCCTTGAGTAATTAAAAAGAAGGGGGGGGAAAAATAGCAAGAAATCATTTTTCTTTGGGCTACAGCTAATTTGGGCTTGAAGTTTCCATAAATATTGCTTCTCTATTAAAGAACTGCTAGATGGGCTCTAAAGTCCTTCAAAGAGCTAGGGCCTTTTTTTATAGACCTCTGCTAGTGAATTTATTCCCTGGTTTAAATCTAAAAAGTCCAGCTGTTTCCAGTGTTGAATTCTTAACTACCAAAATATTGGATTTATTTAGTCATGATAAATAGGACAGCATTTGTAGCATTAGAGGAGAATTAATTTCCCAATCTATAGCAGTAGGCCTCGATCCCACAATTCAAATTTATGGAGACCATTTATGTGAAAGTCAATGCCAGCATTTTACATCATTAGAATGAACAATATGATCCATGGGATGCCAATAGAACAGCTCTCCAGGACCTGAAATCTTTACTAAGGGACTCGCCAGTTACTCCATTTTTGAAAATCCATGGAAACCACTTCTAGAAACCTCCTAGAGATTTCTGGTTTCCAGTGGGGGTGTTTAGGTGTTTGGATTCACAGGCTAGTGCTTCTAGTGATGCTAAATAGGAAATAAACTAGATTGTGTATAATAACATACACTAGGCCAAGGTGCTTCATTTATCATGACATGTGTCACAGATGTCACTTGATATCCTGCTTGCTATCTAAAATGTAATGGGAAATTAATAATGCTCTGGGAATTCCTGATGTTAACAAAAAGTTGGTTTGATCCATCAGAGCCCTGATTGTCGTGTATGAGCTGAAAAAGGCTTTTTAATGAGTTCATTAGCTGCAGCATGCTTGGGAGGGTGATGGTAGAGGAACTGCTCCTCCAAACAGTCCTGGTTTCAGTGGAGTCCTTGAAGGCAATGACACAATTCCATTAATTTTATTAGCACTGCTTTCACTGAGCATTTTATTTTTTTTAAATCATATATTTTGAGAGGACTTTTCTCCCTTGGAGAAAATGATGTCAGCATCTCTCTCAGCACATTCCTATTGCTCACTGGAGCAGTAAGGCAAGGATCCCTGCACACGTGTTGTAAGAAACCACCTGCATCCCACTAGCAAAACAAGGTCTCCTCCAAAGGAAGGTCTGAATCTCCCAAGGG
Source organism: Corythornis vintsioides (assembly GCA_025447755.1). Classification (NCBI taxonomy): domain Eukaryota; kingdom Metazoa; phylum Chordata; class Aves; order Coraciiformes; family Alcedinidae; genus Corythornis; species Corythornis vintsioides. Next base: position 22,311 of record JAOEGS010011449.1, on the reverse strand, counting down.
TATATAAATTTGATTATTCATGGGAATTTAGCTTCTCATTGTTGCCTCCTTCTCTGATACACTCAAATAATGTCTGTAGGCATTTTTTTCTGTCGAATACATCCCATCTAAGCAGCTGCACTGACACATGATCAGGCAAATCTCTTTAGAAGGTCTTTAAGTAGGTGGTGTATTATTGACAATTACAGAGAACTGAAAAATCAGAGTAGTGAGACCAGGTATTATTTATTGGCATATTGCAATTGGTGATATTTTTGCCATTTCTTCCTCTGTTTACAATAATGCCATGTTTTATATTGAGATTTCTCTTTTCCCTTTCCCACCTCTCTTTCCCCCAAAACATAAAACCTGCTACAATCAAATTAATAATCAAAGCATATCCATTTCTTAATAATAATTTTTAAATCTGGCATATATTATCAGGACAAAAAAATCTTGATGCAATTTACGTAACTTTGTGATTCATTAATTCATCTTTTCCCTTGGAGAAGCAGAAGTAAGTCTCAATTATGCATCAAAGGACTGTATCTATCCAAAAATACTTTCCTTAGTCTAGTATGTGTTTTATATTGGTAGATAATTAAGTCGGAGACAGGTTTATAGGTATACTGTTATTTATATAAAACTAGAACTGATCATGTTGGTGCTTTAAAAATCTCACATAGCTTCTAAACCATGAAAGTCCATTATTCCAAAATAAAATATTGGTTGAAGTTCTGGTCACTGTTATTTGAAGGTATGTTATTTGATGCAGTAATCATTAGGTGGGTTTCACTTTGAAGAATAAAATAAGGACATGAAATATTTTCTTCCACTGTAAGGAAGCTGAGATTCATGGCACAATAGCAGGTCTTTTGTAAAGTGAAGTAAACCACGGCAGAGAACCCGTGTAGGGTACATTTTGTGTTGTTGTTATGGAGAATATTTCTAATATTCTTATCACAGACATGCACACAACATACACTAAAGAATACCAGAGGCAAGTAATTACACATTTAGCACGTGAAATCTAATTATTCTTTTCTGCTACTATCTCAAACAATAAGCATTTTCATACTTTTTAGGCTTCTGTCAAACACTTTAACGATTAGAAAATTACTGGGTTGAGGTTGAAGCTGTTAAGAGTAATTAAATTACCACATTTAAAAGACTCAGGAATTCTCAAGTCAAAAATGCTGCTGTTGTGTTTTTATCAATACTGATGTGTGCTGCTTTTAAATCCTCTACTTCACATGCACGGACCTTTCGTGCCTGAAAGTGATCATCTTTGCTATTGGTTTCACTGATTTTATGGCTTCTTGTCAGCAGCAAATTCCAATTAATGACAATGTATGAATCTTTGAAGGCAGATTGGAATTAATAAGGAAATTGATGAGATAGATGTTCAGTATGTTGTATCTTTCTTTAAAATATGGCATATTTACAGTTTTAAGCGAGCCTTCTAAAGCAGGTTTCTTGTTTTCTTCTTGTCTTGATATAGTGTGTGGGGTTTTTTTGTAGTCTTTGTCATAGGACAGATCCTCATCATCCTTTTACCTCTGCACTGATGTATAAGTAGCTGGTGTAAACTTTGACTCTGACCATGTTTTAGATCATTCCCCTATGAATTGGATAGCTAGACAGACCGTGGGCAGCCTTGAAAGGGTTCTGAAGAATATTCATGAGCAGGCAGCTTTTAAATTCTTAAAATCCCATTCAAACTTTTCTCTTTTTGAACAAAGAGCTTCATGGAAGCTATTTGGGAATAGCAATAAAGAATCCACTGCAGTGCATGACATTCCATTTCCCTGTGGCTGGGGAGATTAATGAACTTGCCTGTTAAGTTGGCCACCAGTATCTCCAGCAACACAGAAAGAGAATGCCCATAATGATGATGCAGCCTTCCCTTCCAGCAGGCTTTTCAGGTTGGTTTTCCCTTTTATTTTTTACTATATCAGCCTGCTAGCATTTTAAGAACGTTGAAGCCTAATTCATTCTAGCCACAAAATGTAAATGTCATTAATTTCCTGAATGTAAAGATGAAGCCCTGAATACTCAAGCTAAGGTTAGATAGTTAAAATGTAGACACCCAAGTATGGGACCTGGTTTTTGAAAGTACTTCTTGAAAAGAAGTAATGTCTGAAAACACTTCTTCAAATAGTATATTAAATAAGGGTATGGAATTTTAAGGACTACAGGAATGAACATGTTGCCCTGAATGCCAAGAAATTAAAATTAAAAACAAGACCTACCTAGTGGGGAGCAGGTTCAAGGAAATATTTCCAAAATAAGGTTATAACCAGACATACTTCCTTGGCTTCCACCAGCCTCTTGCATATCATATTTTATATGTTTTCCAAATTTTGCCATGATAACTTTGTTTGCATAGATGGCATTGGTTTCCTGTCACATCCTCTAATACAGGATGGAGATTTCCAAAGGGTCTTACGTCGTATTCCCAAGCCCATCTTATTCCTGAGGGGTGTCTTTGCATGGCTTTGTGCTCAATTATTCATGTTGATTTCGTTCTGCAATCCATTAGGGGAACCTTTATCTCTTGATAAAATCACAACCAATTTAGATGTCATATTTAGTATGTAATTGGAAAAATGCTATTAAAATTAGTTTAAAAAATGCAGATTCTCAGACATGTAACTTTTGCTTATTTTAACTTAGCTGAAAACAAAGCTTCAGGTGTCCTGGGTGATGAGCAGGTCTGTGTGTTTCATTTTTATATGAAAACAACAAAAAAAATGTCTTCAGCAAATATTCATATGAATATGCAAATATTCATGATCTTGTAATAATAAGAAGAAAATAAGAAGCAAAGGAAAAATTAAGCAGCAGGCTGGTTAATGCAATTTCTCAATGCCAGTGGGTTGCATATCTCAGATACCCCTCGCACCGCTGTATTTTGGGGGATGTTCTGATACAAAACAGACCCCAGTGAGTTTATTCCTGGCGTGCCAATGTCTTTTTCCTCGCTGCCTTATCACAAAGCTTCAGGTGTATCATTTTTCCATCCTGCTGCATGTCCTAGCAAGCAGGTATGCCTAGGAAAGCTCATCTTTCATCCTTCAATGAGCTAATTAAGCTAATGCAAAAGAGAAGTATTATAGAGGTATGGAAATTAATTGTTGTCTTTTTTTTTTTTTCCATGAAATCAGGCACATCATTAGGAGCCGGGTGCCAGGGTGTTAATTTCCTTGCTCCACAAGTATTTACAAGCACTGCCAAACCGCCCGGTCTTATCAAAATTTACTTGGATGCAAGTGAACAAAAGATTTGAGATCAAATTTCATCATTCAAAGCAATTTGATTAATTACCAGTCATGGATTAGATAATTGAATAAACCTCAGACTTGAAAGCGTAGAAGAAGAATGTCAAATTACTGAGAAGTTAAGGAAGAAAAAGGATCAGATTTCCTATCGCTATTAGTTGGTTATTAATTACCTTTGAGTGCAAAATGGAATTAAGAGAATCACAGGAGCGTTTGGTTTGGAAGGGATCTTAAAGATCATGGAATTCCAACCCCACTACCCATGGGGTGTATGAATCCATGGAAGAAAAAGGCTATCCATGGACACTGGAGAGCTGCCCAAAGGCCCAGAGAGGAACGGGCTCCATGCCCTGCCCAGGGGCCTGCACTGGGCACAGTGGCACCCCAGGAGCTGGGTGTTGGTGGCCACCCACCTGCGGAACCCAGCTGTGGTGCGGGGCTGCCCCACGGCCCCTGCATCCACTGCTGCTGACACAGGAGGCCCCGCAGTGCCCTGAGAGCATCTGGCTTCCCTGGGGCGGGGCAGGGGCAGCCATTTTGTGGTGGAACAGGGGAAGCAGCAGCCATTTTGAGGTGTGGCAGCCATTTTGAGGCTTGGCATGGCAGCCATTTTGAGGTAGGGCTGGGGCAGCCGTTTTGAGGTGGGGTGGGGGCAGCTATTTTGTGGCAGGGCAGCCATTTTGATGTGGGGCAGGGAAAGCGACAGCCATTTTGTCATGGAACAGGGGAAGTGACAGCCATTTTGAGGTGGGGCAGCCACTTTGGGGCAGGGCAGCCATTTTGTGGTGGGGCAGGGGAAGCGGCAGCCATTTTGAGGTGGGGCGGGGCAGCTATTTTTTGGCGGGGAAGTGGCAGCCATTTTGTGTCTCTCAAACGGTGCTGGGGACTGTCTGGGAAAGTGCGTTTGAAAGTGAGTAGTGGGGACTAACAAGGAACAGAAGAGAGAACTTTCTTTCCAAAGCTTTGTGTGCTATCACTTCTTTTTGTATTACCTAAACTTGAATGTAGCTTTTGAAAGCAGAGGGTTTTTTTAGTGTGACCACTGAAATACATGCAAGCGTGCTGCCTGCCTGACAAGCAGCATTTGTGCTCCATGCATGCAGTCTCCCACATGAGGCCAGGTCATAGGATTGCACTCTCAGCAGTTCTTTTGTCTCTGTCTATTCCTCCTGCCCTGATTTCTAGTGTTGAGTTTGGAAGAATTCTTATGGTTGCCACATGCCAGCCCTGAGAAGCGCATGCTGGCAGCCTGGCTCTACACTGGGTATCCAAAATTGTGCTTGAAACGATGTTTTGCTTTTAACTGGTTTCCCAGATGAAGAATTTTGGAGGGTGGAAGATTTACTGTATGGTATGGAAAGGTACAGCCTGGTAATTTGATTATGAAATGTAGTCATAGCAACTTTGCAGACTAGAGTAGTATAGGATCTGGGCTATGGGCTGACTATATTAAACTATTTACACCCAGCTCTTCAAAGCTCATATTTTGATTGAAATTAGGACACCATAAATATCATTAGGGCAGTAGATTAATCTTTTGGAATTTTAATAGGAAATAGCTGTAAATAGCAAATTACCCCAAATCCTATGAAGGGATAATGATGATGATGCCTGTTTGTCTTCGTCTTCTCTCTTAGAATAATCTTTGAAGGAGAGGCTCAGCCCACAGCAGTCCTGCAGACCCTGAAGAATCTAAGTTGTGCTGGGTTCTGGAGCATCTTGCAACTAAAGGCAGGAGAGCATCAAAAGTCATCTTGGAGTGTCTTTGAGGGTGCTTCTGTTCCCAGCATGGCATGTCAAAGGTAAGTTTTAATGTATGGATATTTTTTCTTTCCTATGGTTATCCATGATATGATGGCTTCTATTTTTACCCAATTTTGCTAAATTTTTCTCTTCTAGTAGTGTGGCTCTACAGAGAGTAGGTAGGTCAATCTCCACCTAGTAGTTAGGCCAAGCAAAGTGGGTTTTAAGCTCTAAGCAAAGTATATGCTGAAAAAAGCTTTTTATCTGTATGGTTGTTTCTAAATAACTGGAAGAAAAAATAGCCTGAGTTTATTGTGTGGTAATTAAAACCCTTACATGCTGTCCTTGTCTCAGGGGATGTGCATCAAAGAGAAGGAGTTTCCTATACAACACCAGAAAAATAGCCTAGATTTAAAGAAACAGCTTAATTTGGTTGGGAAAAAAAAAGAGGACTTTCACTACTACTGCGAATAATGTTAATGGAAAGAACTGAGTTAAAGATCAGTAATTGATTGCCAAAGGGATTGCCTTTCCTCAGAATCTTACTTATGTGCTTCAGTCTGCTAATTTCTCTGTGGTGTTTTGTGTCTTTGTTGAAAAGCTCCTATGTGCTTTTCTCAACTGATTGATGTAATCCTTTGATACACACCTAAGTGTTAAGTCCAGGATTTTTTTTCTGAGATGTAGAAATAACTGACTAAAAATATTTACCTAGATCATCTCATAATTTTAAGAAAAGGAGTTGAGAAACATTTGGAAAATTTCTGTAGCAGTGTCTCCTGCTGAGGGGGATCATGTGGGAGTGCATGTCTTCTGAAATGTAAAAAGGGAAAGGGAGTACCAAGATCTGCTCTTTGGGTGCTGATGCTTTGTACAGTTTGTTCCCTGTGCTGCAAGCTGCTGAGAAGGGAGTGTGCACATTCTGATTGGAAGTTTGAACTTTTTCAGAGCTGCCTCTGTGTGATGTTTTCTGTCGTTGGCTTTGCCTTCTAGGTCTGTGCTGAGTGAACATACAAAAGCAGAACTTCATAAACTTTTTTTACATTTTACTTGCTAATTAGGGTTTTTGAATACTTTAATTCTCCATTTTAGGGATAGAGTCCAGTAATGCCTATTATTTGAAGCCAGTGGATTTTAAGCAGCAGAGAGTTTGTCTGTTTATAATTTGGAAGTAAGAATGGCTCTTGTGTGAAAACTTTTCCCCTTGGTTTTGATAAAAAGATAAAGTGATTTTCATCCTGGTGTGAGAAAGAAGGGAAGCCATAGTTGCTCTGGATTGTAAGAGTATATGATATTCTGTTTTCTTTTCCATTTTTGAACATTGTGACACTGGAGCAAATACTTTTTTTTTTTTCTTCTTTTTTTTTTTTTCTTTCCAGGAAGCACATTAAGAATAACCTGTCTTTGACATGCACAGAGGTATAAATGAGCAGTTAGAATGTAATGATAAAAAAGAAGGTACCTGACCTTTTCCAAATGGATACTAATATTTATTCAGGATGATTTCCTAGGCAATAGTTTCCTACCTAATGAGTTAGGTTAACAAATTAGTGCCTTACCAGTCAATTAGCAATTTCAGGCCACTGGTAAGCAGTCAATTAGTGCTGTACTGCTTCTGTTCCGTGGCAAGTCAAACCAATTGGTAATTATCACTTCCCTTTCAATTTATGGGCATAAATAGCTGACATAAACCAATTCTGCATGGTTTATCAAATACATATCATTAAAGAGTCTGGAAATGCAGGAAGGATACTGCAGAATAACTGGAGATTTTGCTGAATTTAAGATTATTACATGTACAGCTGCATACAAATAATTTATTGGACTGGAGTCATGCTCATTTAATTAGGAACATTGCTGAGAGTTGCACTGGATTACAACCATCAGGTTTCTAAGGTGGTGAAAGGTCAGGTGGTGTAAATTGGGAAAAGTGCTGAAAAATCCCCATGGTTGTGTTACTGGGAGAATCAACTTGGTGGGGATAAGGATATAACTATGTGTAGGGTTTTTGTTGGGTAAGGATTGATGCAGATCCTTACAAAATGCTCAGTAGAACTTGAATATTTTTCTACTTAGGTAAGTTTTCATCCTGCACCTCAAACTTGAGGCCAGTGCAGTTGGAGAGAATTCCTGGCAGGGCTTCTCTTCTGCCATGTGATGATGGGACCAGAGGTGACAGCACATGGCTGTTAGCCCACTTCTTGGCCTCTTTTCCTGAGGTTTCTGTCTGTTTTGGTTATTTCTCTGAGTTTCCTGGTGCTCTCAATGCAGGAGAAGTGCTGTTTCACCTTAGCAGGGCCTTTCCCTTTTCTGCTGTCATCACAGCAACCAGCTAATTCATTGCAGCTGCCCTGCACTGCAACCAAGCAGGTTGGAATTTGGAGTTACTGCACAGCCAGAGCAGGTGATCAGGGCTCATGGACCTCCAAGATGCAACTTATGGCCTACAGAAAATGGTAACAGTCTGATGATGGTGGCTTTGTTGTCTTTTTGATAAATCTTGGAGGTTCTTTGCTTCCCCCCCCTATTATTTATAAAGAAAGGAAAGTTTTGTGTGTGTACTGCACGTTCGTTGGCAGTGTAGGAGGCAGCATTCACTCACTCCAAGCTCCCTACACTCAATCAGTAAAGATTTTTGTGTGTATCTTTCCCATCCATGACAAAATCTGTGCTTGGAAAACAGCAGAAAAATGAGTTTACAACTTCATAGTATTAGATTGACAGAATGTGAGTTTACTGGCAGATTTGGCTTCCTCTATGGAAACCCAAATGTTTAGATGCATGCAGTGTCTCTGTGTCTGTGTGGATGATATGTCACATCCTGGCTTCTAGAGTGTGGAATGTCATCACTTTGTGTCACTGTGTATTGACTCTTGTGGTGGAAAGTGGGTTGTTGCAAATGTTCACAATGCCATGTGAGCTGGAAAATACTTGATCTAGATTTCTGAATATAATTCTGAAATATTCCAGCAGCTTCTTCCTGAGCTCCCTACCCTAATGACCGAGCTGAGATGGTCTCCTGTGAAGTCTGACACCCAGATCCTCCCCAGGATGTTCCTGGGAAGGACTGCTGTGAGGAGCTGGTCTGCCTGACAGCTGCCAGCATCTGAGCTGTGCCCTTGCTCACTCTGTCAGACAGGGGCTTGCAAATGTGCCATCCACTTTCTTTATGTGGGTGGCCATATGGGACTTTAGTGCTGTCCCTGACCAGAATAAAATGTTCCTTAAAGCACAGTACTTGATGCTGCATAATGGCAAGGCAAACATTGTGACCAGTGAGAGGAGAGAGATTTATCTTGTTTTTCTAGAGTGAGAAGGAAAGGAGGGAGAATAGTTTTAAATGTAAACCCATTATTATCATGATGATGCTTGCTAATATTTTCATTTTCATAATGTGTATCTTTGGCAAATGGAAAATGAGGGAGTAGCTTCCTACCACTCTTATATTTACAAGGTATGCTTTCCATCCCATAATGTGCCTACTGTGAAACAGACGTGTTGTAATAAGTTAGTGCTGAAATAGCTGCTAGAATTAATGATGACAGTGTGTTACTGGAAGAAAAGAGTTTTAAACAGAACACAAGCAATGAAATAATAATGCTGCAGTTCAAGTAGATTTACTTTATTTGTATTTTCTTTTCTCAGTGAGATTTTTCCCAGAAGGCAGGTGATTTCTGTTTGCAGAAGGCCAAGGAACCCTACCTAGTCTCATTTACTTATTAGCAGAGAGATGGAGAGCTCATAAAAGTGAGGTGTCATACTCTGTACCTGCAGCCTGAGTACTTTAAATGCAAAGAACTGTCTTCAGCCTGGGAAATTAATGAATATTGCACAGAAATCTTATGCTAATGAATACTGTAGTCAAAATTAAATCCTTTGCTTCTCTCAGTTTACCAATTTCATCTCTTGGGATACGTTGTCTGAATGATGTCAGTTTTTAACAGAAGAGGAAATTCTTTTATTAAATAACATTTCCATTACAATCTTATGGAGGAAAGTGGAGAATGCTGCAATTTATCTCTTACCAGTTCTTTTGTGATACTCTCTGTGCTGATGTCAAAGCCCTGCTGTTGTCACTGTTGGGTTGGCACCTTAGTGGTTTGAAACACTGACACCAGAAAACAGCTCAGGGGAAGAGCGTCAACAGATTTGGAGAGTGGGAGAGGGGAGTCAGCTGCTTCCTGGAGCAGTGGCTTTGGATGATCCATTGCATGCTGTATACTGCATCTCCCAGGGAAAGTCTATGGAAAATAGCATCTTTTGACAAGATATGCAAACGAATCAATGCTCCTTACCCAGAGCTGCCTAGTTTCAGAGAAGACCTTTCATTTAAATCACTGCCCCAATTAAAATATGCAATGTCTTCTCTTGCATATAGGAGTTTAAAGCTCCTACCTATTACCTGGTATTTCTGTGCATAATAGTGCAGTCCAGAGCATTCAGGGAGATTTAGAAGGAAAAATATGTTGTTTGGATGTGGGTTTGAGGGCCATGGGTTAGGGCTGACCTGTGTAGAGTAGGGTGAATGGTTGGACTGGGTGATCCCAAGGGGCTTTTCCAACCTGAATGATTCTCTGACTCTATGAACTCTCAAACAATGGCCACAAGTTGCTATAACTTTATCATCCCTGCTTTCTAAACTAGATTGGGTTGTGGCTATTTACAATTCTCTCAGCTGCATTCAGAACTATACCTTTACTGCAGCTCTATACCCATATGCAGTGCACATGTGTCAGGTAATATGAGTTTAGTTTTGTAAATCAGTGTTACCTTCAGCATCTTGCTCTCTCAAATCACAACAGAGCAAAGCAAAACCATGCAGAGTCAGTGTGCCCAGCCAAGTACTCCTTCTGAATAAAAGAAACTGTTTCAGGCTTCAGGTCTTTGATGAATAAATACAAGAAATTTTTTTTTTCACATCTTTTTGTGACAGTGTGATATTTCTCTTTCCAGTTTCAGTAATGTTAAGGTCAAAAGAATATCAAATAAAGATGGTAACTATTCATGTAAAGCCATCTTCTAGTTTGAACAAACCATCTTTATTGATATAATCTCTGATGGCTACAGCAACACTTACAATCAGATCATGAATGATGTTATAATGCCAGATAAACCTGGGTCTTAAATAGGCAGGAGACAGAAGGAGAGACTGGAAAGAGAGATGGGACAGTGGATGTAGCAGAATCAGAAACAGATTGTGATTTTTACATTCTTCTGACAATATTCTACTATTCCATTTTCATATTCATGTAAGTGTTCTGAGGTTTCAGCTGGATTTGGGGATGCTTATTTTAGTACATGGTATAATAAAATGGAAGATTACCTCTGTGGAGAAAATTACCCAAACAAGTAAAACCTCAGCCACATAAGGCCCACAGAATCCATTTAAAAGAAATCTTATTAATTTTGTCTCATTATTGCAAAATACATGAAAAACTACTGAATGTGACTTTTTCTTTATCCCTAAAATGCCATGAGTGCAGAGCAAAAGGAGAGTGTTTTCACATCAGAACTCCAGCAAGGTGAGCTCTCACACATGTGAGGAACAAGTGTAAGTATTTTAAATTAAAAACTAGAAGAGCCCACCCCAGAAAAGCAGGATGCAGGTGCCTGCCTGGGGCAAAGGTGCTGCCATGAGTTCAGCCACATTCCATCAGAGGTGTGCTGCTCCAGCCTCAGCAGCCACTTCCAGCCTGGCACTTATCCATGTGCTAGTAATTGACAGATTAAAGGTTGTCAGTGGGCTTCGTTTGTTGGGATTTGTTTGTTTTGGGGTTTTTTTCCCCAACTCTTTAGTTAGTCCTGTGGTAAATACTACAATTCCAACCACACATCCCATGTGATACCAAAATATGCAAATTCCTTCTCCAGCAGCATGTGAATGTGTCAGTGCAGTCATCTCAGTACCTCAGTGCACGTGTCAGCACTTGGAGAATACTGGATTTATTTCAGAGCTCTGCTTCTCTTGACCAAGAGGTAACTATGCAGTGGTTAGAGGTGCTGTCATGTTTGAGTGACCATTATCTCTTATCTCCCAGTCTGCTTCTGAGGGTTATGACAGTGGAAATCTTACCTGTTGTACTTAGTACTATTTCACCTTAAAGTCTTTTTTGCTGTTTCCAAGAATGCTGATGCAGTTGTGAGGTTAGCTGATGGCAATAATTGCATTGCAATCTCTTTGGAATATTTATTTGATAATTAAATAAAACATGTACAACCTGATGAATGAATGGAATTGCTTTCAGTGTGACAACAGTACTGCTGCATTCATTCCTCCTGCACTGACTCGCCTGGAATCTTCTCTGCAGCAGCATTGTTCAATAAGAACTATGTCAGGTTTCTTATCACCATGACAAATGCTGCTTAGAAGTCTGAAAAATGTCTTTATTTACCTAGCCCTTGGAATGTGAGCATGGCTTTTGTATTCCATCCTTCAGTTAAGCATATGCACATCTGAGATAGGCAGGGCTGTGCTTTAATCCCTGCTCCTCCAGGTGATAGAACTGTGGGCTGCTAGTGATCTTGGTCTTGCTGTCTCCTTCTCCCCTTTAATATGTGCTACTCACAAAACTGTAGGATGCATCTCTCTTAATTTCTGTATCTCTTAAAAGAAATTTTCCAGTAAAATAGCAGTACTGATGCCAGCTTTGAGTTAAATGTAATGCTCATCTCTAGCTGTGAGGCAGCCCACCTGAATTGTCTTTTGTCTTTAAGACACTTGCAGTGATTGCTGTTTCTTGGTCTTACAGAAGAATTTTGGACCTCCAAAGAGAAAACAGGCAAAAAAAAATCCAACCTCAAGTAATTCTTGAAACAGGTAGGACTTCATGTTTGTCTCAACAGAAGAATTCTATCTGGTGCCCTATGCACATGTCTGTATATGTCTGGATCTGTAGGTGTGCTGTATGCTGTGCAGATGTACTGCAGCCATCTTAGCTAAAATAGAGGTGTGGCTGAATTCATGTGCATGTGGAATACATGTATCTGTCATCTGGAGACTGAATCATGCCCTAATACTCTATTTCTGTGTGGAATTTGCTGCTTCAGGCTCCCAGCTTGAGCAGTGTGACAAGGAGGAGGTAGATTCAGCTGGACACCAGGCTGCCTATTTTTCTGATGAAATTAATCTTGTATTTACTTATTTTAAATAGGTCTGTCCAGCATGTTCTACTGAAGCTGAAAGTCAGGATAGTTTGCTTGCACTCTACTGAAAGAGATAAATACTTTCTGTTTTGCTTTAGTTGTTACTTCAAACTCTGAATTACAGTTCTGAGTATTCCCTTTTTGTTATTTTGAGGAATAATAAATATTTCATGGTTTTTACCATAAAATACAACCCGATTTATAAGTGAATGTGGGCATGACTGTGAGTTTACTGTTGAAATGCAAACTGAAAATAACCTCAAAAGTACTCTTCAAATCTCTTTAGTCCTTTGTATCTTTTTTGATGTTCAGATTGTAAAAATGGGGAAAATATATGTTTTCATACTTGTCAGTGATACATATTACTATTCATAATGCTGATGCTTAACTAACAGTCTAAAAACTATTGATTTGCTGTTCCTATCACCATGGTAGAGTTTGTGCTTAGAGTGTCTTCAAAGTAAGAAATTATTTTCAGTGGCCTTTATACATCCTTCTACAGCCATTCAGAGTTAGCTGTGTTCTGAGGCACTTAGGGAAAGCAGTACTCATTGAACTCAACTAAAGATCTGGCCCAGAGTGTTTATTTGGTAATAAAATAAATCTAGCCCCAGCTTCAGGAACTGGAGCCATGTTCAGACCTATGCATTAATGTGCATTTTTGGTGATAAATATGACAGCACACCTCTAGATGAGAGAAAATGGGTGATATTTTCCCTCCTGAGCCTCGTAAGGAGTAAGTCACAATTATTCTCTGAAAAGTGCATCCATCAGGAGCTTCATTTCCCTTAAAATTTAGATTTTCCAGACAGGTCAGCTTTTTGTCATTGCCATCTTGGTGCTACACCCTGGTGCTGAAAGTTCAGGCAAGGTAATTTTTATGCACTTTAGGAAACAGATATTAGCAGAAGAGATAGACTTGTAAACACTCTACCAATTTTTTTTAATGTGCTTGCAATGGGCACATGTTGAATTTTTAGATGGTAGTTCTCAAATTGTTTCAAACCTGCTTTAAAAAACAACCAAACCAATGGTAACACATGACAATTTCCCAGTGGTGTTTTTTTGTCTCTTATATTTTAGTCATTCAACTTGAAATGCAGCTGATAATTTTTGCCTTCTAAGGAGCTTATGTATCAGACATTTGATTGGTTAGGGAGTTTACTATAAATGTTTTACTATAAACTGGCCAAAATTTTGGTGAACACAGACATATGAAAATACAGATGTATGTTGGAATGGAGGGTCTGTATTTGATATTAGTCACCAAAGATGAAGATCTCTGCTGTCAGTAGACCATGGATTGATCATGGAGTCTTGGCTGTTCTCTCTTCAGCCTTGAGCAATGGGTTAATTCCTTTTGGTTCCTTAGTCTGTCATTGCCTCTTCCTTGCCTTTCTTGGTGATTTAAAGGGAATACTTCAGTCTCCCAGGCTGTCAATCTGCCACTTTTCATGAGTGCTAAATACACTAGGGGAAAAAAGCAATTTATTACATTTTCACAAGTGAGGAAGACTGGATGGCTCGGAGGTTGGTAATGAGCCTGGCACAGCACAGAGCTGCACATGCAGCTCACAGCTTCCAAGAGACACCCCTTAGATTGCACCAGACACAGGGAATGCTTTGATGTGACATCATTTCCATGTACATGCTTGAACAAAACTTGACCTCAACCACCTTGAAGTCCAAGATGAACAATGACATTTTTGTCATATGTGCCTTTCCCAGCTGTTCCTCTTCCAGAAGTTGCTGCAGATGCACAGAGAGAGTTTTTTCTTCTTGGCTCAGCTGTGCTCCATAGCCAGCTCTCATAAATGTGATAGTAAACTGATTATTTAGATCACTATGTTACATCTTATTGTGGCTTACTCTAAATCCAAAGTAAAACGGTGTCACCAGCACCTAACTTGGAACACTGCGTGGTGAGCCGCTCTGAATGTGGGAATAAATCAATTCTTTTGGAAGGAACTTTGCAGGATTGATAGTTTATTCACTAATTTGAAAAGCTATCTGAAATATTTGTTTCATTGGTTGATGTCAAGTCTTTTGAGATTTAAAAAAAAATATATATTAAATTGACTAGAAGAAAGTGTGGCTTGTTTGACTGTTGAGTGTATGACACTCCCCTAACAGGAGCTGTTAAGTCTTTCAGCAACTTTTTCCTTTAAGCAGTATGGATTTTCCCAGATAATAGCTGAATTATATAGTGTGTGAAAGCTAAATGATGCTCATATGCTGTTATTTTCCACCACCTGAAGCAATGTCTGGAAAATTTAGTACCAAAAATCAAAACCCTTCAACCCTTACCCCAATTAAAACAAAATTCCAACTCCAAAACCCTTCAACCAAAGCATCTTCATTCTTGTGGGATGCACCAACATCTATTGCCCTGGAAAATATCTTGTAAGGCAAGATGTTCTTTTTATGGTGTTTAAACGTGAAGCCTGATCAATAATAAATAAAGAACTTGCTTTCAATAACACTGACACCACAGTTTAATGTTGAATTTTGAAACTAGAGCCATGAGGGACAAAATGAAGGTATCTACTCACAGCTTGTGTATTACACTGCCTGATACATACTTGTGTAATTTAGGTACTTCTATTTTTATCTCCAAACAAGAGATTACTTTTTCCACTTATTAACTATTATTAGACAGAATTTACTTAACGTTTTTCTATGTGCATAGGGACATAAGTAGTACAGGGAGAGGAAAGTAATCAGTAAAAATGTGCACACATCAAGTAACTGGTTTCAAATGCTCTCCTATGGAAGGACTGTAAGCTAAACATGAAGAACCTGACTCCCTGCATTCTCAAATGTAGTCAGATGTGACACTTCCAGTTCAAGCTACTGGAATACCCTGTTCATCTTACACACAAACGTAATCAAGGTCATATTTAAATTACAAATCTTACTTTTTAACAAAGAACCGTGTCTCTCAAATTTCTAGGCATTGTTTCCCTGTGATTTATATTTTTGGGTACTATTTTGTATCTGAATAATTCATCCTTAATTGGTGATTAAAATGCATTCTCTCCAGCCATTTTGTTTCACTTCTGATTAGTGACATGCTGTTTACATTGTTATGTATTTTATTGCATATTTTGGAGTTACCTGTTGGTGTCTTTGAATAGCTATTTTTGAATAACATGCTTGCTTACCTGTGTTTATTCAAGTAAGCATCTGCTTATCTCTTTATACCTGATCCATCTAGACACAGGCTGAGAACATCAGTGCCCACACAGCTGTGTGGATCATGGCTGGTAACGACTGGTTTGTAGTGTAGAGAGAGCTGGTGAGATGTTTGCCTGGCCCTGTCCTTTCCTGCATGCTGAGTCGCATCAAATGAAGTTAAAATCACCCAGTGGCTCTCTTTGGGTTGGTTTGTTTTCAAGTGTTGGGTTTGCTTTGTTTTAAATATCCAGCTTTCCCTAATGCAGTTCCATTGGGAAAAGTGATGCTGAATCACATCACTTTGGTAAAAGCATGAGTATTATGTCGTGTTTCTTTCTACAGTATAAAGTACTCTGAGAAAGAGTCTCCTAAAGAAGTAGATTAAAACAACTATATTACTGTGAGAATTCTGTAAGGCTTTAAATTATGCTTCACTGTAGTTAAGATTTTAGGGAATTTTGAAATCAGAGGTCTTATTTAAAGATTTTTTTTTTTAATAGAAAGAAACTACAAAGAGAATGTAAAATTTTCTCTTAATCATCTCTTAAAGTTCTGAGGTTACCTTATATAAACTAAATTATATTTTTAAAATGCCTTGCTTTTAACTGGCACATTGTAGTTGTAGAAACTAGTATGAATGAATTTCAAAACCATCACTGACTTCATGATTACAGAATGAAGCTGTGTTTAATTAATCAACTTTTTTCTTGATTCAAGGGTTTAAAGAGCACATGATTGCCATAGTTACACGGTATCTAACAGATGGTACAATGGCAGTGATGTATCATGTTTTACTAATAGATTTATTTATCAGATGTTCATAGCAAAAGTATTTACCTTTATATAACACTGGCATCAATTGTGCTGTAAAACAGATTGATTTCTCTGGATAGGTATTTTTAATACAATGAATGCAGTGACATTTGGAACTGCACGACCTGAGGCCTTTGTGCCCTGTACCAAAAAGCTCAATTCACTCAGAGCTTAGGTTTGGATTTTTGTGTGTATTTCTTTTCAGCACAATCACTAACAAAACTATTACCCACTGAAGGAAAATAAGCAGTGCTGTTAGTCTGTGAGTCTTGCCACTGTAAAATCAAACCTTGGCAGTGGTATCCCTGGGAAGTCTCATGGCATGGGAAACTTGTGTGTCTTCTGTGTGCTGTGATCAGTACCAAGAGAGTGCTGCCTAGCCACACATGGAGGAGTCACACTGGACACCAATCTGATGGGCATCAACAGAGCAGCAGTTAAAAGCTGCTCTATTCCCTCACCTAACGGGGCTTACTCTGTCAGAAATGAATGGCTGAATAGAAACATCCACCAGAATCACAGCATGTCAGGGGTTGGAAGGGACCTAGAAGATCATCTAGTCCAACCCCCCTGCCTGAGCAGGGGCACACAGACCAAGTCACCCAGGAACAGATCCAGGTGGGTCTGGAATGTCTCCAGAGAATATCTTGACTGTGTGTCCTTCATCCTTGGTATAATTTTGCTTTTCATTTGCTCTTTTTTTTTGCTTGCATCTCAGCAGATGATTGACTTTTAGACTCTCCTATTTGAGACTGCAAATTAGTAATAATTCTTAAAAGCACTTTTGTGGAGCTAATGCTTGTTGCCCTCCTAATTTTTTGAGGTTACAAGAACACTATTTTAGAGGTTTCTTCCAGATGCCAAGGAATATTGCTGAGTTTTTGAAAGACTCCCTGTGTTCATTTCATATTTTCTACTTATGCCACCTCCCCCCTTGCTCATTCCCTACCAAGTACTCAGCCATGAGAACCATCTCCATGGAAAATGAAGCTTTGCTAGTTCCACTCCTTGCAGTAGACTGCTGGAGGTGCAGCAGGAGCTTCTTTCACAGGCTGGGATTCCAGCTAGATGGAGGCATCAAAAAGGAGTTATGCCTTTTATTAGCTAAAATAGAGAAAGGGAAATGTTGATTTTTCAGTTAAAGGTGATGTAATTGTAGCCCAGCCTGTGTCTGGGAAGCTTGCATTTCTTCCCTGTGCTCTCCCATCAGAGGCATGCAGCTGTCCCTCAGCAGCTCTGAAGAGCAGGCGTGTGGTTTTGCTGCGGTCAGACCTACTAACTGCCAGCAGACATGCATGTGCAGAATGGTTACTGAACTGCCTTGATTGGTTGGTTTTTCCCTTGGAACCAGGGGTTTTGTTTTTTATTTGGAAAGAAAACAAGGATCCTTACCAGCTCTGGCAGCATTGGCAGGGGACAGCTGTACTCTCTGTGCAGCCAGATTTCAGTGCTCCAGGGTGGCTGCTTTTTGCCTTGGACTTGGAGAACTATCTGCTTTGCCTTTAGGTATTTCAGCTGTGCCATTGGTTTACACAGCTACATCTTCTGCAACATTCATTGCCGTGTCTCTAAATGAGCTGCTGCTAAGTCACATGAACCACATAGGATTGGAACATACTTTACTCTTACCAAAGCATAAGAATGAAGTGTAAGCTTTCAGAGAAAACATAAGAGGCAAGGCAATATTGATATGGGGCCACAGAGGAATACTTTAAGTTCTTACACAAGTTGTTGTTCTTAAAGATGGGTTTTGGAAGAGGGTTAGGTAAAATATCACTGTGGCTTCTTTGCCTATATTATAACTTTTACAGGTGCCAAGGGAAATTTGGTCCTATAAATACAGGGATTTCTAAATATTTAATTTCTCAGTTAAAAATATGAAACCTCAGGCATTCTTATTCTGTTGGAATCATCCTAGTCCTTTAAACCTCAACTGTAAATTAATAATGTAAACCAACAGTAATTGGCAGATTAATATTCTTTAAATTCTGTAATAACTCCTTGTTTTAAATACAGTCACAAGGGCATAGACCAAGCTATCTGTTAAATAATGTGAATGTATTTGAGGTACTTTCCCTGGAGATTATTCAGCTACTCCATTTACCAGCAGTCCAATACAACTGATGTGAGTTGATTTTGTTGATGATGTCTGCATGTTATGGAGGTTCCTACATTAGCTTGTCATCCAAGTTAACCAAACACAATTGGTTTGTCATTGTCAGCTCTTCCATTTTTCCTGGCACCCTTAATTTAGCTTTTCATTTGTTTGCAGCCATTGTAATGGAACAGGAGTTCTGTACTTTGTATCTCACGCAGAGCAAGATCTCATTAGCTCTTTCGTAATAGGAAATAATTAGTGATGCTTTTAATAGATACATAAATATGTGGGAGGGAAATAGTATAAGAATAGAAGCTTTTTAGTCTAATACTTTGACATGGAAGTAAACCTGATTCCTCTTGGTAATAGAAGTGTAATTTCATAATTAGAGAGTAGTTTGATAATCTCTTATAATAAAACTTAAACTGTGGTTATCTCAATAATGGAGCTGGTTTATTTCCTCTCATCTACTACATCTGTAAAACCACTTTTCCTTTGTTTTCCCATCTATAATGTGATAGTTTTGCACTGGATGATAAGTGCACCCTTGGGCTTTTCAAGCCTGAAATGATGTTTTCAGTTAAGAGGAGGTCTCTTCACCTCCCACCCCTGTTAGCAGGGATAGGATTGAGTGAGGGTCTGTTGCTGGCCTGGGCTCAGGCTGGCCTGGGGCACTGCTCTGGGGGATCCATGCTGGGGGATCTTCATGCAGTCAGCAGCCCTCCCCCTGCTGCCAGCCTGCTGTGGGGGTGGAAGAAAGGACAGAGCGGGGGGAACTACCCACACGTTGTAATGTTTGGGGATTTTTCCTGAAGGATGGTCACACATGTTTATTATCATATAAATACAACATATCATTAGTTACATGATTACTATGTAATATATTTAATGTGGTTTCTATTAGGCAGTCAGGTGCCAGGATAAAATAAATTTGTCCTCTATTAATCTTGCAATTCAGAATGCTGAATGGAGTGGCTTAACAATGTATTTTCTAATCTTATAGCTGTCAGAAATGATCCCAGCTTGCTCTTTTAACTGTACTTTTCCCTTTTGAAGGAGGGAAACACAACATTTATTTACAGCAGCAATCTCTTATGGAACATTTTGCCCTTTGTCTGTATTTCAGATTAAACTCTGAAGTAAACTTTAAATCTGACATGTCCTTTGCTCAAGTCTTAGATGCATATACAGAGGTCCCAGGGTATCAAAGAATTATATATCTCTAATATTGATTTTGGCCTTTATATAATAGTTTGCTCCCTTCTGTTTTCTGCTGTGTTCTGTTTATGAGGCTGCATGAGCTAGGCTTTTTTTTTTTTTTTTTTTTGATAAATGACAGAAATAACAACAACAAAAAATGCCTTAAAATTATCTGGAAAGGGTAGCCCTTAAATGCTTTTGAAGTCATTAATCTTGGTTGTTGTGACAAAAATGTTCAATAAATCACTCTACAGCATGGAGTTTAGCCCTTGCAGCATCAGCTTAGCCTTACTCAGAGAAATGTCCCATTTTCTTTCTTGTGTAGGTTACCAATGGGACTTCTACTTTAAATTAGCTATTATGGAGGTAGAGCTATTGGGAAATCACAGTTTTGATGCAATTATAAATTTCCTAATGCTGCACTGCCACATGCTGTTCTGGTATGTGGAAGTATATTGATTTAGACATGGGTTTGGTCGGTGATAAGTGCCCCTAACCACCAAAAGAAGTCCTATATGTTTTTAAACCTTCTCTGAATTAAGACTCAACAGCTTGGTAAAGAGAAGAAAATGTGTGTGTTTTGTTAGGTAAGATATTTAGGGGAAAGGCAATGAAAAATAAGGATGGGATTGGAAAAAGAGATGTGGAAAGGAGGAGAAGAAGAATAGCAGAATGTAAATAAGAGAGGAAAAAAAGACAATTAGACAAAATGGATTTAAAATTTTTCTTTCAAATGTTTTATTGCAAGTTAATATTTATGGTTTTTTTTTTTAGGGAAGGATGTCACTACAAAAGATGAGCAGGAGCAAGTCCATGTATAAATTCTGATTTCAGGGCTGAAAAATATGTGTATCTTGAGCTCTGTCTTCTAGAAAAAATTTCATCCAACACATGAGATTCTTCTTTATTTTTCCTTTCTTTATTCACATATGCTAAGATTGAAAGAACAGCCATATGCTTTAGTGTTCAGCCATCTCTATACTGTATTAAATACTTGAATGTAGGAGATGATTAGAATAATAATTGGTCATAATTTGTAACTTTTCCAGAATTCTAGAAGCAGGATAAGCCATGCAGAAATTAGAGAAATTGTTGTAATGTGAACAGAACGACCATGCATCACAAGTGGCAGAATTTGACAATACGTTCACCCATTTTATTAATTCTGACAATGTCTTGTGTCTGGGTTGCCTAACAACATCTCCCAGGAACTGACAATGATTAAAAATACATTGTCAAAGCATATTTTTCAAAATCCCTTTTCAAAAATGATTTGAGGCAGAGACAGAGCTGTAACTTTCAGGTGTGTGAGATTCCATTTCAGTTGTGCTATTCTTAGAAGCAAATGTAAAGTGACAAGAAACCACGTCCTTATTTCATTTGGTAGCCTGTGAGAACAAACCTCTTAGCATGAAAAGTTGTATTGGAAAGTTCTACTTTGGGCTTAATTATTTCAAAAAGATCATGTGGGTGTAGAGGAGATGTGCCCAGCTGTGGAGTGGGACTTGTCAAAAAGTCCTCTGCAAGCTTGAGCATCCTCCAGACCACAGAGCTGTGTGGAACAAAGCTCTCCAGTCTGAGGTAGTTGACACTGTTTCAGTAAGTGCTTTGCTGCCTTAAATTTTCACAATCTTGAAATGGTAAATGTTGATTGTAAAAATACCAGCTGGTTGTGTTATTTGCCTCTGTGTGAATACTAAAAATCAATGTACATTTGGCTTCAATTGCATTTGTCTTTGGCCTCTAGTCATTCTTTCTGTTTTATGATACCTCAGCTTGTAGTTCTAGTCTCTAGATATTTAATATGGAATATAAATAACTTACTAGAGTAACTGGCAAAAGTCACTAACAGACTTTAAAAATGGAAATGCCAACAAAGCCAGGAAGGTTGTATACCAACAGCTCTAAAACGAGCACAGCTCTGAGTGCTTTTGAAATATTGAACAAGCCACTTGAACATCTCTTATTAGGCTGGCCTAGAACAGCTGCTTCATACAGATTCCTCAGTAGTAATTCATTAGGCCTGAGAAGAAATAAAATAGGAACTAAAATGCACAGAAAACTTAATCCTGGTTTTACTCATAACTTTATAGGCCACCTTGGCAGTATGCAGCAGATAGTACTGGAGCTGGAAGAAGAATTGTAGGGGTTTTTTAGGCAACATTGAGAGGTGTGATCTTGCTGTGAGACTCTAAAGCACTCCACCTGCTGTTTGGGTTTGGGGCTTTTTTGTTTGGGGTTGGGTTTTGGTTTGGTTTTCTGTTGTGGTTTTGTTTGTCTAGTTGGTTTTTTGTCATTGTCCGTTTAGTTTTTCATGCTAACACCAAGAGGATTGCATATAGCATGTTCTCTCGTGGAATAAGTAACCAACCTTTAATCTTTCACTCATCAACAAGCATTCAAACAAAACAAAATCATGTTTACTTGAAGGAATTGTGTTTTGGATGAGATTTTTGAATGGTATTAGTTTATTAAATATGTTTAAATCTTACGCTTGCTCTTCCTGATGTTCAGTTTCTGCTTCCCCTTGGTGCCTTCCCAATTCAGCTTCAAACTGCTGAAAGCCCTTAAAGCAGATGAGGGAACGTGCAGCACTAGGTAAAAAGCCATAACAGGCAGGTGGACAAACACTAGTCATCTACCCATGGAAATCAAGGGTCACTGAAATATTTGGAATGCATTTATAAGTAGAGAAAGCTTTCAGCCCTTGGTATTTTAGTGGTTATTGTTTTGTAGGAATAGCTGCAGATTTCCTGGTCTGAAAGGAAAAGGACAGGTTTTGCAGTGTGTGTTTGTGTGTATATATATATTTGTGTGTATATATATATATACATATATATATATATTTGTATATATATAGTGTAATTGTTTGGACAT
>JAOEGS010011448.1:0-15289 GCA_025447755.1 Corythornis vintsioides | reverse complement strand
TCTAGGTGCCCCTGCTCTGGCAGGGGGGTTGGACTAGATGATCTTCTAGGGCCCTTCCAACCCCTGACACTCTGTGACTCTGTGATACCGGGCCTCGGTAAACACGGGATCGGGATGCTCTGCGTTAGTTTCGTTAGAAGCTTTGGGTGGAAACCCCTGCCTTTGCCGCAGGGCCGAGCACCTTTGGTGAGGGAAGCGGCACCGCGCGCTCGGCCGCGTCTCCCCGGCCATTCCTCAGCCCAGGGCTCCCTCTAGAGGGGAGCCGGGCCCGCTGCTGCCGGCCCCGCCACTGCTGCCCCCGCACTGCAACTGCTGCCGGCCCCGACACTGCTGCCCTGCCCGCAACTGCTGCCCTGCCCCGCAACTGCTGCACTGCCCCGCAACTGCTGCCCTGCCCCGCACTCAGGCCCATGGCTTAGCAACGGACTTGGTGCAGTTAATAGTTGGACTTGAAGGTCTTTTCAAACGCAAATGATTCTACACATCTATGATCCCATCCTCTAAAGCCCATTTCAATGGCATTGCTGAAAGAAAACAGAATGAAAAACAAACTTAAGAGGTTCTATCTTTCTTATCTGCGTTCAATTAAACAAATGCAATTATTTTCCAGTTATTTATAGGCAACATTGTTATGCCAGAATTTTATTATATGTTGTCTAGCTTCCAGAGAACAAAGGACTGTGTTTATAGAGCTCTTATCTATAATTAGTGTCACCCAGTTAAACAAGGCACTTCTGTTTTATAACTGTCGAAGCTGTCACACTTTTTTTCAGAATAAATTTCAGTGATGGACTACTTGAGCTTTAAAAAGTAGCATAAAAATGTGTTCCTTCTCTGGGCCTGCTATTCTAACCAACCATATCAGGTGGCACATTCTGCCTACAGTGCCAGAGCTCAGAAAACGCTTCCTCTATTATATTTCCACTTAATTATTCCTGTACTTTTCAATAACTTTTGGTCATAAAATCGTGGCATATAGTCAATTTGGATTAGCTTTATCCTACCAGGTTATGACAGACTTTCAGCCTAGTCATTAATCTGTCATTTTAAGTTTTGGAATCATCTAGACATGAGAGCCAGCCATATTTAAATTGGGAAGATATACTCTTTTAAAAGTCTACATTTAATTAGAATTTCAATAAAAGTGACACCATCCATTTGAGACAGGCTTAATATGCTGAGTTTAAACTTTTCTTAGAAATACCTTCCCCTTAAAGAGAAATGTTTGCAAAGAAAAGCAGTATTTTGTCCAGACATAATCTGGTGAAGGATCTCAAGGCTGGAGGCAGGCTTGGCAGCAGGGACCATGCACTGCTGGAATTTGCTTTACTAAGGGTCACAAAACAGTCAAGAAGTTCAGTCAGGACCCTGAATTTCAGAAAGGCAAAGTTCCAGCTCTTCAAGGAGTTAATTAACAGGACACCCTGGGAAATGATCCTCAGGGACAAGGGAGCAAAGCAGAGCTGGCAGACCTTTAAAGACACTTTTCATAGAACACAGGAGCTCTGCATCCCTGAGTGTAAGAAATCAGCTGGAAAGGGAAGAGACCTGCATGGCTGAGTGAACACTAAAAGGATCAAGCTCCACAGATATTGGAAACAGGGATGGGTATCCTGGGGTTGGACTGGATGAGCTCTAGAGGTCCCTTTCAACCCAGAATTGGTGGGATTCTCTGGTTTCTGTCGTGCCAGGGAGCACAGGCAGGAAAGCTGAGCCTGTCCCAGACATGATGCACAGGTAGGCTCTGTACTCACCTGCTTCCACCAGGACTCTCACATTTCATTGCTCCTCAAATAAAGATGTGGGTTGTTTTCCAACCTGGTCAACCATTCTCTGCCTAGAAGATGTGATCCTGATACCCCTGGGAGACAAGGCAACAGCCTCTGTTTTTCATGGCCAGTCTGGCAGCTCCCACAACACTTTCTAGTTTTTCTGGGCAACAAATGGCCTCTCTGCCTAAGGACTTCAACTCAATCAGAACCCACACTTGAAATGCCAGACCATACTCGTGGTCTAACTATCAGAACTTTTGTCTCTTGGACAGAAAGACACAGGCTATTAGAATCATCAGTCTCAGACAGCCTGAGAAATGTTAATTTATGTGAGCAAAAATAACCCATAAAAACAATGTCTTTTCAAAGAATCCTAACAGGATGGGTAACATTTAAGTTAGCTTTATAGCAGCTAATATTTTTTTTTTCTATTTAAACATATTTTTATTAGAAAAAAACTAGGCCTGCTTAAGGTTATATTTTATAACATCCTACATTAAAGCCAAGATTTAATACCTGAAAACCTTTCACACACACTTGAAAAATATTCTGAATCAATGAGCTCTCCTTAAACTCCAATGAGATAAAAGGTGTTATTTGTTAGTTATATGTAGTTAAGGAACCTTTTGAGGTCAGCTCACCTTATAAATATGTTGCAAAGTTATGCACTGCATTAAATATTTACATTATTTCAATTCTTTGCAATTGAGTGAGCTCTGATACTTACATTTCTCCCGACTGAAAGCACTTCCTGACTCTGTTGGACATTAAAAAGTTTGCTTGAATTTGCCTTGATCATTTCAGTTAGCTCACAGGAGTGAGAAGGCTCCTTGCTTCATTTGAACAGAGAAACGATGGGATGGAGGCACCAGCAGCGGGTTGGAGCTGACACCAAGCTGAGAGGTGCTGTGGAAAGGCTGGAGGGATGGGATGGCATCCAGAGGGACATGGACAGGCTGCAGAGGTGGCCCAGGGGAACCTCAGGAGCTTCACAAGACTAAGTGCAGAGCCCTGTGCCTGGGTCAGCACAACCCTCACTGTCCATCCAGGCTGGGATTGTTGGACTGTTTAGTTTGAAATTATGGTCACCTACTTATCCCTTTTAAATTCATATTTTTTAAAAATAATGACAATAAAGAACTACGTATTTGCTCCTGAAGTTTGTTTTTTTTTTTTAACAGATAACAAGTACCAAGTTGGAGGAGTCTTTTCCTTACCCCCTGGAAACGGAGCACGTTAAGGGATAAACTCACAATTGATACAGGCTCTTTTAGAGCTCCAGAGAGAACTCCCTCCTCATTGCTATTGAGTCAGTTCTGCTAAGTCAATAATGTGTTCACTAAAACTGAGAACTGATTTGGATTAGAAGAGTAGCAAAATTTGTTTTCCTTTTCCAGGCTATGAATAAAATTTCTGAGGGGTTTGGACATGCTGGTTCTCAAATTCTGAAAGACCAAGTGACCAGAAATAATGTAAATCATTTATTGGTAAAAGTCCTTTAAAATAAATACATTTTTTTTAAATATTTTTTTTTCTATGTATCCAGCACATTCCACATCTCTCTTTTTTTTCTTTTTTTTTTTTTTTTTTGGCAGATCAGATTGTTTTCAGAAAGCTGGTTTCTGCACTGTTACTTGAATTTCTCTTTCTGTCCAAATTTCTACCCAACAGTAAAAAAGAGCAAGTACTCCAATAAATAAGAGATATCATTTACTGTTTTATAACATAATTACATTTAAGAATTTTCCTTAAGTTTTAGCAGGAAAATTCTATTTTCACTTCTATATGAAAATAAAGCATTCTGTTGGTTAACAAAAAAGAAGCATTAGAAGCATAAAAGCAATTTTCAATTTTAAATCAACATCTCTTAATATTTACCTGTAAAAACCCCTTGACTTTCTTAGGAAAATAACAAAATTCTACAAAGACAAAATGGATGAATGTTGCTTATTTAAATCATGGTTTTCTGAAGGTAAAATCTTTGTTTTAAAACAATGAGCTCTGCTTATTACAGCTGAGCTCTTTGGGAATAAAGGTATTTCCCTGGGCATTGCTGTATCCGTTTCTGTGGTTCTTTATACTTTAGTTTGGAATTTGGAAGGCTGGTGGTGATTTTGAAGGCTGATCACAACACAAGGGTTTCCTCCATTATTGAACTATTATGTAAACCTAGCTTGGATAAGCTACATAATTTTGCCAAATGATTTCTGAACCTTAGCCAATAATCTGATTAAAGAGAGCAAGAACTCACTTTTTATATTTAAAAAGTGTGTTTGGAGAAATTCCACCAGTCATTCAGATTTCATTAACCTCCGAGTTAATAATTCACATTTTGTTCATTATATTCCATTCTGTCTTTGGGCCAAATTCACCCCTGGTATGTTTAAACTTGGTAAAAAGTCACTCCGAATGACTCTATTTGCTCAGAAACAGGTAAAACTGGAAGAAAAACATATTACATTGCAGGTCCTTTCCCTCAACTGCTACCAATGTGCTGTGCTGCTGAGTCTCCCCTGGAAGGTTCACCTGGTAGCAGCTCCCAGGTGAGAAGGATCATGTGAGAGTAAGTGTAAAAATGAAGATGCACGAGGCAGCAGGAGCTGTAGAAAATAGCTTTGTGATGTGTATCCAAAGCACTGCCAGCCATGCTGAACTGGATCCTGCTCTGTTGGGATGATGATTCACAGACAGATAACACACAGAGTCCGTGGCAGATCTTAACAGATGGGACAGCTCTCCCAGGGTGCTCCCCTGACAGCATCCATTACCTCTCCTGCCAGCTCCCAGCCAAAAGATTACTCAGTGTGACCTATCCATCCTCAGCAGCCATGTGCTGCCTTGAGGAGACCCAGGGAACAGAAGCAGGTGGGCAGGTGGGCTTGACCTCAGTTTTTTGTTCTTTTTCTAATGCCATACACCATTTTCTCTGCCCTCAATCCCCAAACGTGTTGGTCTGTGTTCCACTTCACAGTGTGAGAACAATTTGGCCTTAAAGACACACTGAGACTTTTGCAGAGCAGCAAAACCCTCATCTCTGTGTGTGAATAAAAGTCCAAAGGGATCAAAGATTATTTTGTATAAAGATATATATGCATCTCCAAAGCCTCAGACTGGAAATCATGCCTCTTCCCCAAGGTCTCCTTCTTCTCACTCATCCTCATCACTGATGCCTCATGCTGAAAGTCCTCAAAGGATGGAACAGGTTCAGTTGATCAGTTCTAACTCCCTGTGTCAAGAAGAGGTCAATTTCTTTCTCCCTCCCTTGGAGCTACATTACAGTAGGAAGGAAAACAATACAGTCCTGATTTTTGCAATACAGGATGACTGACATCTAGGTGCTGGATAGATCCCACACACTCACTGAATGACTCCAGGACTCATTGTAGTCCCTACCACTTAGAAAAAAGCAGTTCTTCACTTACTCTGCTTGATTAGATCACAACAAACCAAGACACTATTTCAAAGGAGAAAATAAACCGAATAAAATAATCTCAAGCCACTTCTTGTGAGAGCAGGATAAACTTGAAATGGATAACATATATTTTCAGGCTTGTGATTTTTTTTTCACTTGTCCACTCCCTGCCCAAACACTCAAATGCATCCATATAATCTGCTTATAAACGTTTCCAGACGTTCAGACAATGCAAAATGATACTCATGCCCAGCTCTGACAGCTGTTTCAAAGACATTGTGGAACACTTGTCCAAAATGTGCTGATTTGCAGACACTTTTCGTATTCAAATCTAAGCAATTTCACAGAAAATATTTCTTGAAGGTCTAATTTTAGAAAAAAATCCCGAAGACTATTATAGTGTAACAAAATCTAAAGTGAATTAACATGACCCAGCAAAGGGAATTACAAAAAGCCTGTGTGGATATTCAAAAGCCTGGATATCCAGTTCTTAGAGGTCTTGTTTCCCAACAGTTTTTGCAATGCTTTAAAAAATAAGAGCAAGACCATTAGCCAAAAATGAGAGCTCTAGTTTTTTGGTTTTCTTTTTTAATAAGCTAATGTGTGAAAAAAATTAATAGATGCCTAATAGCCTGGCCAAAGTGTTGAGACACATGGCTGCCTCATGTTCCTGTGACACTGCTGCTTGCACAGGACTGTTTTACAGCCCTTTGCATCTGGCTATTGACAAGTTAAGACTTGTCAGAGAAATCAGGGAAAGTCAGATTTACAATTTTAGTGCCAAACCCTTAAGAAATCATGGATGAAAACAAAGTAGTGTATTTTATAATTATATAATGTAGTGTTTAATATCTACCAACCATAAATAAATTTGTGTTTTCAAAGTTATTCCCCATTAAAACTTTGCCAGGAATGTCCTTGATAGGATTTGGGTTAATAGGGAGCAGCAAAGGACCTGAAGCTACAATACAGGACTCCTATAAGTCTGGGATTTGTACTGCACAGAAAGGTAGGAGATGTTTGCTCAATATTTATACTTACAGAAAATGGTAACATCCTCCCTCCAGTATAGAAACTGGTTAATCATGACAAGATAAATTGATCAGAGATCTGCAGATCTGAGTCACTGGGAGCAGCTGGTGTTTAGCAGCCTATGTGTTAGATACCAAGGAAACCTTAAAAACAGGAAATATCAAATACAACTCAAGAGAGTAGATCTGTTGTGAATTTGTACTCTTCTGATTCACTCAATGATTTGCAGATGTCCTCCAAACCTGATGGCCAAGTTCTAAGAAGCTGGGCAAGCCTAGTCTTCAGATGAAGCTGACCCATCCCTCACTAATACCAGATCTAACTACTCAAGCTACAGATGCTTCTTCTGCCAGACAAGATGAATGAGTTTCTAAGAAATTTAAATTATTTTGTCCTTAAAGAACCTGCATCCCCCAATCTATTGGTTAAAGATGTGGTACTGTGTTTAGAATGTTGGTAACTAATTGCATTACAGCTTATCAGCCACCTTCAGATCTGCTGCTGAATCTGCTCTGCTGTGGTGGTTTAAATTGGAAATAGCTGACTTGCTTTCAGGGAACTGAAACTCATTTCACTGAGATCAGGATGTGACCCCTAAAACCAGCAAGCAGAACTCTTCATCAGTCCAGTTCAGTCCCACACTGTTGGAAAGTTTGGGGAATTCACTCTCACTTTGTCTTCAGGCAGTACTAGTAAACCAAACACCACTGCTATCTTGCCATTAGCACCAGGGATCACTGGCAATCCTTAGGGGACCCGAGTAAGCAAATGCATATATGACAAAGGAACTTGTTCATTTCACCCCCCCAGAAAATGCTAATAACAACATTCCTGCCTTTTTCTGAGAAAAAACTGACGATGACAACAACAAAACCCACACATAAAGTTCCTCTGTTCTACTTAATTATGTGCACACACATGAAGATTTGCAAATGCAGGTGTCTTTTCTTCTCCTCCTCTCCCACTGCAAGCAAACTATTAAAAAAAAGTAAAATCATCATTTACAATTAACAGCTACACAGGAAAGAAATAACCTGAATGTTTTACTTTGCAAACGAGCTATTGATGACCTAAAGCAACCTTTAATTTAACATCTGAGGGAACTGAATACTGAATTAGAGCCAAGTACAGCACTACAACCCTCATACATAACACTGTTAGAAAACTTCTTAACCTACAGAGAATAAAACATTCTTCTTCCCTCTGGAGTAAGTTCTTCTCAGCAGCTCAGGAGGTTTATTGACTAGTTGCTGTGAGAAAAATTAAAACTAATAAACCATAAGAAACTATAAAACCATAAGAAAATATCCATCATCTAGGAAAAAAAAAACACAAATACCAAAAAAAATCAAAAAGCCCCACCAAATTAATTTACATTATACATAACTAAGTAGACAATCAGTGAAAAACACAAGGTAGTAAATGTAAAAGTGCTGAAGTGAACTTTCTCCATGCACAGTTCATCTCCAGAACCTTCTGAAGCCAAAAACTCATAAAGGAAATGGAGAGAAAAAAGCAAAAGAATTTCTAGAAATAGTTTAAAGTACAAATGCTTCATTGATACTCCAAAGAACACAGTACAAGTCCCAATTCAAAACTTTCTGAAGTCAATGGAATGTTTTTCCATTTGTCTTGAACTGAGATGAGCCCATTGTTGTGAATTCCCATGACTTGTGAGAGAAGATATGAATCCCAACTTTAAAAGAGTACACGTGTAGTTCCTGTGTTGTTTTGATTTCAGAAGCACTTGCCTTGGTCTCTCCCTTGGGACTGATAATGGAAATGGTATAAAAGCAAACATCATGAAAATGAAATTCAGAAATAAAATTTAACAGAAAAAAAAAAAAAAAAGAAGCAATAGCAAATAACTGCACTCCCAAAATGGAATACATTTATGGAAAGCTGCCATCTGAAAAGCTGACTTGTTCACATCCATTACTCAGAAATCACTTCAAAGATGGCAGGTGCCTAAATGTGTGATACTTAGTACTTCATAGAAATCTCCAGTATACACAGACACATGTAAGAAGTATTTCAGCTGTTTAAACAATCTGCTTTGCACAGCAAAGCTTTTGATCTTTTGGCTGGTAGTTTTCTTGAAATATGGGGAAAGAACTTACATGTAATAACACCATTAGTGAACACAGCACTTGGAGGCACCTGAAACAAAAACAGATTGGTAAAATTAAAACACACAGAGAAAAACTGGAATAGAAAAGTAATTATGCAGCTCAATTCACAAAGCAACTGGATGAAAACCTTCATTATTTAAAATACTTCCAGCATTGAACCCCAGAGAGTCAGAGGTGTGAAAACTGTCTTCATGAGAGCTGGAATCTGTTTGTACTTCAGTGACTAAGAACTACATCAATGCTCCTTTGTGCCTGCAGCAAGCATCATGCAGGCCTGTATCTCCAGCCCAGAGAGCAAGGTGGAGAAAGACAGCAGGTGCAAGAAAGGAGCAAACAGATCAAGAAATAGGAAATGGAAGAAAGTGAGAAAAAAGGAGGAGACAGCAATATAAGCAAAAGACATAAAAAAAAAAATAAATCTAACAGATGAAGTGAACGTTCATCTTAAGCTCCATTTTCTGAAGGCAGGGAGGGATTTCCAAGGTCCATTAACTTTGTGCTCACCTTTCCCAAAGGGCTCTGCTCTGCAGCTAGAAGGACCCTCTGTAGTTTGCTTAGAAAAATTTTACAACAATGCTAATTAGTTTGCAGGTTTTTTTCCAAGTACTGAAACTACTTTTGCTGTAGGAGTTGTTCCCCACCCTTATTTATTTTCCTAACTTACTATTGAGAGGGGAAAAAAATATCTAACCAAACTGTTTGAAAATACAAATTATAATATTTGCAGAAGAATGAACATACCTACACACACTTAATGAAAACTAGGTGAACAGAAATAAATTAAGATTATGGGAGGGAAAGAAGTCTTTCAAAGAAAACATAATATGGAAAAAAGACACAAGTGGCTGTGAAAGGTGGAAGAAAAATAGAATATGACAAGAAAAAACTATAAGGCAACAAAACAGCAGATTTCAGAGGTGTCTGTAAATATGATAAATATTGTAGCTACCAAAACCTGAGATAATCCTGAGTATGAATCCATAAATTTCTGATCTTGATTTAGGAAAACACTTTAAAATGGATTTGTTGGCATTTAGAAAACCATTTACAGTCCATGCTAGGCACACAGTCTTGAGTGAGCTGAAAGTTACGGAGGGATAAGAGCAAGCAGGCTGATGGTAACTCACTGCAGCTTCTTTACTGCCATCCCCTGCCCCAGCCAGGAGCAGGGTGGATGGAAAGAGGGGGGCAGGTGAGAAACAGAGATGGAGAGAGAAAGCTGCTTGTAAAGCCCCCAATCTGTCAGCTCTCTGACACACTCCCCCTCTCAAAACCTTACTAACTCCACCCAGACCATCCCCTCAGAAAAATAATCATGCAAAAAATGCCACAAAGATGTTAATAACTGTTTCAAACCCCCCTTCCCACCCCAACTCTCCCTTACCTGCTCCAGAATGTCTCAGCTCACGCTGCAGGACTGAGTCATGCTGCTGAGGGACTCAGCTAGCTCTGGGACAGCATCCAGCAGCAGGGCTCACACCATGCTCAACCTGATCACTCAGCCCTGCCAGACATGAGCCACAGGGGCACCTCAGCACACTGATCCCCAGTGAGCCCACTTGTCAGGAGTTTATGAGCCCAGGCAAACTGCCAGGCCTTGGCAGACCCGTGGGTTTGTGGGGTGCAAAGCTTCAAGGTGGGAGCACTTGGTGCTTTTTCAGGTTTTTCCATTCATTGAATTAAACTGAATTTGCCAAAGGGGTGACGGAGCTTGAACTATTTTTCCCTTTTGGTTATTTTCTCTAGAAACAAGTTGACTTAACTCAGCACCTATTACAATCCTTTCCATTAGAGAATACAGAATTCATGGATTATCACTGAGAAGTTCTGTGTCAGTGTTTCCACCTGGTGCCTGGTTTAGCCCTGCTTTTGATCAGATGGGCAGCCTGACTGGCATCTCCAGTTCTAACTGCTGCAACTCAGCTTCTCAAAGAGAATCCTGAGACCTCCAAAGCAATCCATGTAATGCACCAAGTGCTTCTGTCAACCAACCAGGTGATCAGAAGCCCCACATGCACCCTCCATCTACACATCTGGGGCAGAAAATGTACAGATATGATATAAATGTACTTGGGTTACTGAGCTCTGGTGGTCCTCAACTCTTCTATTCCATTTCTGCATCAGGCCCAGCTATGTATTATTTGGAGTAATTTGCTTCTAACATCCCCAGATGCAAGGGAAAGCAGTGAAATCATCAGAGAATGAGTAGTCAGCATGCTCTTACAGACAATCAGTACAGAGAGAAATCACTGTACTACCTATAAGAAGACCAGGATGGGAAACCAGCACAGGAGTCCTTTGCTGAGCAGGAGTTTGTGTTTTCACAGAGCTGCTCATGCTGAATCTCCAGGCATCCAGTCTCACTTTCTCATTTCCAGTGTCTGCAAAACAATAAAGCAAACCAGATTTCCACCTCAGATTTTGCAGAGCATGATACTTTGGATGTCTGCTGATGATTTGGTATAGAACAGGGTTCCAAATTTCTCACTGACCACCTCATGTTCTCAGACTCACTTCCCAACAACTGTTTCCCCAAAACCAGTATGACACTGCAAGATAGTCCAGAAGGTAGACTTTCCCAGGGAAAGCACATTAAAAAGCTTTTGTGTGTCAGGGGGGAAAAAAAATGTTATAAATACTAAAGGAGGAAATGTGACTACTGGAAAATGTGCTGGAACTTGTCTCCTGTCATCTGATAAGTTGTTATTAGAATATCCCAGAGTAATCCTGCAAAGGTAATTGCAAACCCTTCAAACTAAGTATGGTTTATGATTGATTTGTTGCAGTTTGCTAATGAAAACAGTAATTAAAAAATCTAAATATGTTTTTTTTTTTTCTTTACTGATTCTCCCTTATAGCTGGATGATGCAACAAAGATGATTATCCCTCCAAGTCACAATTGCTGCTTTTCACACAATTTGCAATCCAGTGCCTGAGATTTTGCAGTTGTCTTCCTCTAGGCAACATCTGCAAAAACTGTATGTTACTGTAACTCTGCATCCAATCAAAGTCAATGATAAAATGGAAAGTGGAAATGGAGGAGAAAGGAATGAAAGTCGATCAAGCCTGCAGAACCATTGATTTATTAGCATATAATACTGAAAACCTTCTTTTAAGAAAAAATGCCCCACAAGATCTGTTTTTGATAATTTTGCCTGGAAAAGAAAAAATTGACATGTAGGGATACATTTTCAAAGCTCTGCACAGTGTTTTAACAACATGAGTCCCGTTGACATTAATGAGTCACATGGCTGAAATCCTGCACAGAGCTTTGAAAATATACCCTACAGCCTTTTGGGAAACCAGAGCACTTGCCTCCTAAGTAACCTTTTTGGTTGCAAATCCTGATTACAATCAGAGGCTCCATCCTTCACCAACTGGAAAAAGCTTCCTCCCATGCCATGGAAAGCTGGCTGCAGCAGAAGTGTTTTGTGGGTGTGTGTGGAGCTGCTCCAGTGACATCCCTGCTGCTCCATCCCCAGGAGGGCTATGGGCAGGGAGAGGATCATGGTTGATGGCAGCTGCCACAGTGGAAAACAGCTTCCCAAATGGTTTAATGACAAGGAGATTTGGCCTGGCATTTACTGTTGCAGCCTCAAGATTGCCCAGCCCTCTGTCTTGAGCTGTGACCTCACTGTTGTAGTGCAAGACCTTCAGGTACATCAATGGGCTCAAGAACTGTGATTTTTTTTAGTCTATCACAGCAATAACTTCACTTCCTCACTACTTTCTCACCAATAAAATGACCATTTGAACTGAAACAATTCCTCTCTAGTGAGAAATAGGAAGAAGTTTCTCCTCCTGAAAAAAAAAGAAAAAAAGAATACATTTATTTTGGAAAGCTTAACATCTTGAAATGAAGAAATGGAGAAAGCCAGTAACAGAGCAAATCTCTTTGCAACATGCCTTTGCTGCTGGTAATTAAACTGGATGCTATTTATGCTCTCAGACATAAGGAGAGGATCTTGCAAACCTTTGAAACGTTAGACCTGGACAATCTATAGACACTACAGAGGAGTGTGGCTTTTGTTAAGCCTGAAAACATTTGGTCATGCAAAAACAAACATAGGTTATTTTGTCTTTCCTGCAAGACACTGGCCAGGGCTATTTTGCAGTCTAAGGATTCATTCACAGAATCATAGAATCATTTGGCTGGAAGAGACCTTTAAGATCAAGTCCAACCATGTCCCCCAGCACCACATCCACATGGTTTTGAAACACCTCCAGGGATGGGGACTCCACCCCCTCCCTGGGCAGCCCATTCCAATGCCTAAGCACTCTCAAGTTCATAGATCACCTTGAAACCCTCGTTAAAGGAAAGCCCTGTGAGCACCAAATGCCATCTCTGTGACCAGCACAAGATGCCTGAAGCAGCTACAGGGAGCAAGTGCAGGCTGACACTGCTCCCAACAGCTGTGCTGACTTTCCACATCCACATCCTTGCACACATCCTAAATCTCTGCACGGGCTGGAGCTTTCTCATGCAGCTCAAATATGTGGTACCTGGCAGATTTTCCACTGCTTTGGACAGTCGCTTCCTCTGAAACCTTTTATTAAGCTCTGTGTTCACCAGTCCTTCCAACAAAAGGTGCAGCCATGGGTGGACACCAGCTCATTCAGTTTGACCCAAGCCTGTCCAGCTCTGAGTCTGTTCTAAATAATTTGTAATACAAATGATCTACTGTAAACTCAGCCCTTTTGTCATTGCCCATCTACCATAACCTGTGGCCCACCCAGATTCCTGTTCCTAGCTAGGCAACTGCTTCCCATGGCAAAGTTATAACATCATAATGCACTGAATAACACACTTCACAGGGATTTATTACACTAATACTTTTGAATCTCTCTTCTCATAAATAGTGGAAATTTAAACTTTTTACTTTATTTTTCCTTTTTTTCCAGAGTTCACAACATTAATATGCAAAAAGAATATCTCAACTGGTAAATAACTGGGACCTATTCAGAACAGCAGGCATGTTTGGTTCAGACTATAAACCTTTTTAATTAAAATAGAAAGCAGACAGTTAACTGTGTAGTTCCTGTCTCATTAGATGCAAATCTAATTTAACAACTGTGATAAACCAAGGGCTATGTTAAGAGAGGTTGAGAAGACAGGGCTCATCATCCACTCAGTGGTTTCAAGGAGGTAAAAACTATCAATATTTTCTGGAACACCAGATATAAACAGAACAACATTCTTTGCCATATTAAATGGATATCTGACTGCTTTTTCCTACAGTCCAAAGCACTGCTTCAGAGCAGCAGAACATGCCCTGGCTCTCTCCTGCCCACACACACACCTCAGCTGCACCATCTATGGGGACATCTCTGAAAAACATTGTAAAGGGCCAAAACTGCAAACAACCAGGAATCAAATCATTGATTTCCTTCCAGTGATGCATATTCAGCACCAGAGAGCACTATACTGAGAATCACTTTTCTTCTCAAACACTTTTCTGTCGTGATAAGGGCAGGAATTGAGATTAATTCCTCTGGTTGAGGAACACAGGATAGTGAAGAAGGCAGCACTTCTCCCCCCTTATCACCACCTGATACAATGACAAGCATCCCTGCATCACATCACACAATCACACACCACAAACTCCTTCTGTTGTCCTGCAGATTTTGGTTTGCAAAGGGGAGTGCAAAGCCACTATAAAGCATTTTGTAACAAATATCCCTATTGATGTCAATAATTGGTATCAATGCACAGGATATAGTGCTCACCAGGCTAAGAGATCATCACATCTATTTTAGTTCTATTTCACATGGGCAGTGTTAGAACTGCTGTGCACTTCCCTCTAATTCCACTCTTTCACCTCTCTTGGAACTGCACCTCTTGAAGCTCATTTGGCACCCCATAAAAGAGATAAGTCAGCTGAGAAACTGAAAACCTTGAAGCAGAGAACATCTAGAATTGGGAGAAAATCTTTTTCCCTCAGAATGTCTGACCACCAGGGAAAACTACCAAACCCCACCATATTGGTTGTGGCACTGGTTGCTTTTCCAAGGTTGCAACTAATTTCCAGCCTCATCTAACACTAAAAGTGGTTTCAGAATTACTTAGACGAGGAAAACACATCATGAGGTGAAACTTGACTCGTGAGCTTATCCCACATTTAGAGAGCAGGAAATATAAAATAGTCAAGAAGTCTCTGAAAAATGCAAAGTAAAAGTGGAAAGATCAAAAAGGAAACCACAAGAGGGCAGATGGACTACATAATGGATGATGAAATTATTCAATATAGAAGGGGAAAAAAGGGAAGGTGTCCTATCTCTTAAGAGAAACCTCACCTGGGGAAGCAAGTATTTTATGCATACAGTGACAAGTTAGGAGCATTAAGGGAATTCTACTTTTTTCCACTTAAAGACTGTTGAATTTTTAGTAGCTCAACAGTGTTCTGTCAATGGCTGTGGAGATTTGGAGGTCCTCCAGTTATCCATGGGAATGACTGATATATACACCTTTGCTCCCACACACTTTAGCCTCTCTGGAGAGACTGGCAAGTAAAGTGACAATTAAATCTTTGGTCTTGTGAGAGAGACTTCAGTACTCACAGCAGTGAAATGAGAGCTGAGTGATAGGCCTTTATTCACACAGAAACTCACAGGAACCTAACTGTATGGAAGGACATTAGTTAGGAGAGGGATTAGTTGCAGAAATAAGACTTACATGGCTGGGACCAAATGCTTACAGAGACTTTTTTCACTTAAGGACAACACTGTGGTCTTCTTGAAGTCCATGTTGAAGTGCTGCTCCCTTACCATGTGGTAGCATTCACCTGTACTTACTTTATTCCTACATGGCTCACCAACTGAGGGGCAGGAAGTTTTTAGCAGAATTTTTCTTTAATGTGCCTGAGCTCTGGATCAGGACCATCCAGATTTTGGATTCTCATGGGGACACTCACTATATAGTTAATAATATATAATAATTTTTA
>JAOEGS010011446.1:14837-27678 GCA_025447755.1 Corythornis vintsioides | reverse complement strand
TAATCTGTCCAACAAAATCAGAAGTTCTATGTTTTATGAAAGCTTAGGAGTCACATTCAAAATAGCCCAGCAGACCATCCCAAAGAGCATAGTGAGACAAGAAACAGCATTATCTCTAATAATTCTACAAACTTGCTTGAAAAGCATAGGTTAGAAATGGGATAATCTCAGCTGAAAGACTATGAAAATTGAAATGTGTTTGCTCGGGAGGAATTGGAATGAAGCTCACAGAAACAATTAGATATATTATTGTGATAGCTGAGTGTGAGTACCTTGCCTGTTGTTCAAAACAGAATCAGTGATTTGCTAAATCTGATTCAGAGGCAGATGTCCAAGGAAGTGTCTGAGAGCTCAAGACAGAAGCAGGGAATGGTTCAGCAAAAGGGAAGGTAAGTTAATAATCGTTAAACAGGAAACTTGGAAGTTAAGTCTATTAACTAAGGTGATATACCAAGAATGATGAGAGAAAAAAATATATGGTCTGTAAGACACCAATTAATTCCTTCTGTATCAGCTTGCTGCCAGCTGAGCATTTTAACCATAGACATCCAGCAGACTTTTCAGCTATTTTGTTCATATACCAGAATTGAATTTTTATGATAACAATGATGTATTCCACAGGAGTATTGAGTATAACCTTAAATTAAGTATTTTTCCTTGGAAAAAAAATAATTAAGCATCTTATTTATTTTGGAGCATATCATGGTGCATTTTATTTTGAAAAGAAATAAGAAAAAGCCACCACCAAATTACACTAATAACCAAAGTAATACTAGTAATATTGAAAAGAAAAAGATAAGAGTTCATTGATTGTGAGCAATTAATTATAACAGCAGGTAGCATGAGATATCATTTCACTGAAGAATTTCTATTTTGTGCCTTCAAAGGATTTCGTTTTTTCTGTTTAAATGATTTAAAAAAAAAAAACAACAAAAAACTAAACAAAATAAGAAAAAAAAGCAAACCAAAACAAACAAAACACAAACAAAACTGAAGTATCATAACATGTACATTTATCATATACATGGCTTTTATTTAAAACTTAGCTCTACCAACTTTCTCAATTCATTTTAATACCTGAAAATTTCTCATGCTTCTCCCTAAACCACACGGCTTGCAGAACGTGCAAAGGTAAGCAAAATCCTGCTGTACCATTTTGTGTTGCAAGACAACAGTTTGTAGTACATTCTTGGCTCAGAAACCCAAATGATGGCTGCATTTTCATTACAAGGTGGAGAGAAAAAAAATCTTTAAAGAAAAATCATGCTTCCTTCCTTATCTCCAGCAGTTTTAATATTTCTTTTAAAATCTCATGCAGCTGAATCTGGAGCTGAAGCACATATACACTGGACACATCAGAGTTTTACATGGAGGCAGTTAAGAAGAAGCAAAGAATAAAACACAAGTTAGAGGTGGAGATAAGTTTTAGGGGATATATATTGCCTGAGCATGACAACACTATAGCAGTGGTGAGGAGAATGACAGATGTACTGCAGTGGCTGTGAAAGAAAATTAGCTTCCTCAGAATTTAACTTGTTTACCAGAGCTAGGCTATAAATACATTATTACAAGAGTGTCAATCACTTGTAAAGTGATCTCCAAATGATATGCATTCAATTACAGAAGTATCCTGGTGTGAAATCTGGAAGACTAAAACATTTAAACAGGACTATACAAATACCTAGACAGCACTTTGTAGAAAGGATACCCTGAGAATAGCATTATCTTAACAATGCAATAGATGTTTTGATTTTCTAATTTGTATAACAGAGTAATCTCATAGCACACATAACTAGAGGGCCATAACAACTACATGCATTTTACTTACTATATTTAGTAACAGCCTCTTTAGAAACTGGAAATATTAATTTCTTCTTCTGTGCTTCTGAAATCTTTTCACAATATTTCAAGGACTGTATTTATAAATGAATGATCTATATCTAACCAATATTATTCCAATGAGAAATTAATTCCTCTTTTTGTAACAGCACATTCAAATGTTTATAGAATTGCTACTCTTTGTATCAGTGATCATGATCCCCAAATTCTCATAGTAAAGACTGAGAAATACAGGCTCAAGGTAATGCAATAGAGATAACCAGGCTAAGGCTACAGTTAAAACAAATTTGCTTCCTCCTTTTGCACAGCAACACTGCTGGCAATTTCCTCAGACTTGGATATATTTCTGGTGTTACAATAGAAACTGATGGAGGACAGTTTGCTGCCTTTAGGATGAACAAGTAGTACTGCATAACTAGAGTAGGCTGGTAGAGCTAAACTGTTGATGCTGATGCTATACATGTTTCAGAGATTGTTATGCTAAAACTAATTTGGTCCCATGAATCAGATGCTTCTAAGCAGCCACAAGTAGGCAGGCCAGGGGCAAACAGTCAGGTTAACTTCATTTGAAAGACATTTCACTTGTGCATGGGGTGACTGCCCCATGCCTTTGTGACATCAACATACAGTAAAGTAGCTGAGAGATTCACCTCGAAAGTGATCTTAAATAAAACCCTAATGTGATTATGCCAGTATTGTCACATGAGGGTGATGGAGCTCTGGAACAGGCTGCCCAGAGAGTTAGTGGAGTGTTTCTGAAGACATTCAAAACCCACCTGGGCATATGTGACTTTCTCTAGGTGAACCTGCCTTGGCAAAAGGGTTGGACTAGGTGATCCCCAGAGGTCACTTCCAGCCCCTATCATTCTGTGATGTCCTGTCAGAGATTCCTCACACAGAATTTTGGGGTTTTATTTTGTTTATTTCTATGTGAAGATATCATATGGTCACAGATAAACTCTGTATTTATTTTCTTGGAAACATAACAATAGTTAGGGAGTAACAAGACTCACATCAAAGTACTTCTTTAGAAGAGTATGATAGAGTGATATTTACGTTATGAAAAAAAAAAAGCTATGTAAAGACAGCATCAGATGAGGTCAGGTCTGTGCATATCAAGGTTTAGCACAACAAAATTCTTTTCTAGGTCAAAATACTCCTCATTCTAACCTGCAGTGCGAATGTTACTGGAACTCAGAGGCTGCAGCAGTGTCAGCAACTGCTTGAGGGAAAGTATTAACAAGTGGATTATGCCTCTAATACTCCTTCAAAGAAATGTCATGCAGGAAATTTCTGTGAAGTTGTGAAGCTGATCTGGAAGATGCAAGGAGATGAGCCATATAACCTTAATAACACTTCAATGATTAGATTGAACAGCTCTAGGTCGAAAAGTGTTTTTATAAGGTGGAAATGAAGAGTAAGATTTGTCCCTGAAGTAATAATACGGAAAGTTACTTCAGTATGTCAAAGGCTAGGTAATGAATGCAAGGAATAGAACAAAACAGGGGATTTATTTAGGGTGATTTATTTACTTGCTTTTATATTTTACATAAACAGAAAATAAGGATTTTTCCTATTTTCTGAAGCCAGTACTGATAAAATGCTATCAAAACCAAGAATTTCCACAGGAATTGTCACCTCAGTGTTATAGGACTCCCTTGACCATATAGAGAAATAAATGGAAAGTAAAATGTCTTAATATTTAACATATTAACTTTGACCCATTGTTATCCTATAAGATAATGCTCTTTTTACATGCTACAATATATTAATAGATAGTCATACCTGTATAAATTGTCATGTAGTATAGAACCTTTATTCCTACATTACAACTTAATGCAATGTGTGCAAGATGTCCACATTAAAAAAAGTTTAGGAATTTAAAAGTTTCAAACCCAGTCTACTTTCCTCCAGACTCTTCATTTCACATGTGGAATTCTGGTTCTGTTCTCAAGTAATATAAGAATACCTTGTGGTAATATTCTTTGGTAAAGACCCTGGTGGACATGAAATAAACACTCAGACCTTACTAGTGGTAGTGTGATAATATGCCTTGCTTAAAACAGATACTGCACAATCCTGCTCTCCCACTAATCAAAAACCCTGTGTTTTCCATGTCATATGATAAAACTCTTTTCTAGAAATTAAACCCTCTAGTTCTTTTCCAGTGTAGAATTTTTGCTTTGCCTTATTATTTGTCAATTTTAAATAGCATGTTAAGATTCCATGAATGCCATTTACCCAGTAAAATAAGAAGAGCTACTATATGTGTATAAGTTCTTCAGTGCTTGTGGTTGTTTGTCTGGCTTATCCATGTAGCATAAGTGATATGGAATATTGTGAAAATGAGTTAGCAGTGGGCTGAGAGGCTGTAAATATTTTGCCTACTTATATTCTATATATGAAAACATTGTGAAAAAAGAAACATAATATACAAGTATCTCTCTTTTTCCATATAGTTGCAAGCTTTCATTATGAAGGCATAGTGTTTTTAAATTGTTAATTACAATTCATCTCCATTCTTCATAGAATAATGAAAAGCAATAAAAAGACAGTTCTGTGAATTATTTTAACTTATGCACATTTTAGAAACCGATTTCATAAATGAGAAATTGCAAGACATATTTTCAACATATTTTACAACAATTACAGGGCAAGTATGATGCTGTTCATCATCATAATTTTAATTAACTCTTTCATTCTCCAACTTTCTTCATATCTTACTGGTTTGTGTATGTATGTAATATAAGTATATCTTACATTTGTTTCTTTTTCACTGATATTATTAGTCATTGCAATGACGTGCAACTAGTCATGACAGTAACTCCATAGCATTTTAAGTCCTGTTGCAATTATTCCAATTGCATCTGAATGGAAACAATTAGAATTCAGAATA
The DNA here is from genome assembly GCA_025447755.1 of Corythornis vintsioides. Lineage (NCBI taxonomy): Eukaryota > Metazoa > Chordata > Aves > Coraciiformes > Alcedinidae > Corythornis > Corythornis vintsioides. Next base: position 22,943 of record JAOEGS010011446.1, on the reverse strand, counting down.
ATAATGAAGCTGAAAAGCTTTAACAGCTTTATTTTATTTTATTTTTTCAATATAGAGAGAACATGGAGCTAATAGTGACAGATCTTTCAGCACAGAAAAAATATGCTGTGTTTCCCAGTTAAGAATTTTTAAAAAGAAAACCTCTAAGGTTTGGTTCTTATTTTAATAGTTGTTTAGCATTATCTTTTTTTCTTTAATGAAATCAAACTTCGAATTATAATCATGCAGATTAATGATAAAATAGGACAACACTGACCTAATACACCCAAAAAAATTGTTTGTATGAACTGCAGTTCAGGGTTGCTTGAGTTCATGTAAATTCATTAAAACTAACACCTGATATCTTTGTACAGCTATGTATAGCCTGTGTATACATATAAACAGGCAGTAGGTCAATTTTGTTTCAGATTAAGGTGTTTTATATACCAATCTGCCTAACAGAATTGATGTAAATCTGAGGGTTGCCATAAAGCAGCACTTCTAAAAATAAGGGTTTATTTGCAAAGCTGTGGTATGAACACAAAGACAAACACATGCAAATTAATAATTTTCAAGGGAAAAAAAGGCAAAAATATTATACTCTAGCAATGTCTTACCAACCCATTGTGAGAGAAAAGAGAAAAATCTTCTACAAACATTATTGCCAGGAAAATAGTGCAAAGTCAATTTATATTCATTTAGATTAAGGATATAGAGAATATAACTATTGAGATACCTGGATATAGATGGATCTTGCATATTCTCAGACTTTCCTGAAATAAAAAATAAATAGGCAAATAATAAAGGTCAAAAGTACAGATATTACAGTCAGCTAAACTCATTTTGTGACATGAAAACTAGAATTTCCTCAAGTAGCACAAAGACGACAGAAGTAATAAAGACACCATCCACAGCAGCCACCTGATGCTTTACTTTATACAAAAGGATAGGGACAGGAGAGATTTTTGTTATTTCCAGTACTTCATTGATTTCAGGTCACAAGTATGCTTGTACCAGAGATACAAGATGTTGTTGACATTATCCTGCAACTGCAACTCAATCTGGAGTCAAGCAACTGGCATCTATGGACCTGTTCAATGCATTACCACTGAAAGGGAGTCTTTTTTCTTTCAAATAATAGATTGTATAGATACACAAGCAACTACACAGCAGCATTTTTCTCTCAGACATACATATGCACACACAGAGGCACCACTGTTTTCCTTCCTTTCTCCTAAAATTGCATTTATTCATAATCATAGAGCTAGTGAAGTTAAAAATATTAAAGAACTATTACATTATTGAAACTATCCTTTTGTCAGTCCTGGGTTGTACCTTATGAATTATTTCCTTTTCTTGTTTAATTTTTTTTTTAAGTTTCAAGTCTTAATGATATCACCATAAGAAAACTATCTTCTGTTAGTCTGATTTTTCATTTTCTTAATTTCACCCTTTTATATTAATTTATACTTTCTGTTGTTATTCTTTGAGACACTTTTTTATATGAATTTACAATTTACAGACAAGAAGTCTTTTTTCACATCTACTTTTAAAAAAATGCTGGACCAAATTAATCAATTTTGTAACAAACTGTTATTCAGTAAAGCTGTTAAACAACAAAAGACTGAAGAGCATACATAGGACTAGTTATTTCTAGTTAATGCCTGACAGTTACAAGTCTTAATTTGCACTATCCTTTGGACACAAATTATAAAATATTGTACTTCTTTACAGGCATCTCTTGGTCCATAGCCAATAGAAGATTTATTAATACATTGTGAATTATATACACCATGATTTTGCCTTGAATCCAGAACCCTATTTTTCAAAAAATTGGAAAAAAAATTTCTTTGATTTGTTCAAAACACAGCTTATATATAAACTGTTGCTCCATCATATTCTGGAAAGCAAAGGAGTCTCTTTATCTCCATATCATCTGCATTTGTGATGGCAAATCTTTAAAAGGAATACACGTTGACAAAGGGTAAAGAAATTTTACATAAAATCTTATCCTTGTGATATCATCTGTAACAGGCAGATCTGAATTCAATTTATTGAGAGTAAATCATTGCCAACTTTGCTTTGAATAACAAAATTCTCCAGAGATTTTTGAGATATGTAGCCATGGGGAGCTGTCTGGTTACGTGAGGTTTTGTATGTTTTTTAACACATCTTTCAACTTAATCAGAGATACAAATGCACAACCTAGCACTCAGGGAAATTATGTGGATTTGTCACACTGCCTGGAGTCTTTGAGATCTGAGAACCAATGAATGGATTACACTGAACCGTGAATGTAATTTGTTCATCTGTAACAGATAAAAACTGGATATTTGCTATATTAATGTTTAAGAATCCCATGGAATTTAGTTTAAGTTATACATTAAAAATTAATATTCTCTTTATTTTCCAAAACAGAGTAAGACAGTATAAATTGTGTGTATATGGAGAAGACTGTAACAAGCAGAGCTGGTAAACTGTACTGCTGAATTAATACATATCTAATGGTTACAATTCAAAACGTAGGATGAAAGGCAAATGCTTTATATGTTAAAATCCCTTGTAAAAATGCACTGACAGATGTCTTTTGATCCTGTAGTCCACGCTTGGCATTGTTTAACACGGATTAAATACTAATCATACTTATATGCTGATTTATGGTATAAGGGATTAAAAAAAAAAAAAAAAAGAGTCTATAAAGTCTGTTCTGTGTCGTATAGAAAGACTTCTAGTTGACATCCCAGTTGTGCAGAGATGTGGTCAGGAGAGCCAAGGCATTGTTGGAGCTGAACTTGGCAAGGGATGTACAGAATAACAAGAAGGGATTCTACAGATATGTCAACAAAAAAAAGGAAGGTCAGAGAAAACATACCCCTCTGTAGACTAAAAATGGTGGGCTAGTAATATTTCCCAAATAAAAAATACCATTACTTTTTGTAGAGCTGTAAACTCTGTTTCTACTTTATTGTTATTTTCAAACTCAGTAGCATTATTTACTATTTTCAAAGTCAGTAATACTACTATGAAGTTAAGCAGATTCTGGATAACTGCATCTTCGTAACAAGAGGCTGTCTATATTCAGCTGGTAGAGTTACATCTTTCTTTAACTTTTACAGTTTACAGAACATCAGATTTGTCCTTACTGGCTAAAAAATAGACTTCATTTCACTTCTACTTTTGTAAATCATCATGATCATCACTGAAACTGACAGAGCTAGAACAGTGTAAATAAGAATAGTTGACATCAGAATCAGACCCATCAGTAAAGCAGACAAAGAACTCTAAGAGTATTTTCCTGTCACATACAGTATTAATTGAAAGTTAAATAGTGCACAGAAAAATAACAGTGACACTTTCACAAAAAAAAACAGTGGTTTAAAATTACAGATGACAGTTTTAAAACAAAATATTAAGTGCAACATTTCTAAAATAAATACCATTTCCTAATTTAGAAAAAAAAATATTTTAATAGAGTCTGCACATGGCTCAAATATATATGTTAAGATACTTACATTCATAACTATAAACTGAAAAGTTATGTATTACTTATTTACAAAAGACTCTTTGCTGTGCAAAAGCATTACTTTCTAAGACAGTATTTGTTAAAGCCCAGGCTGTAGCTTTGGAAGAAGGTGCTCTGCCACAAGGGTCTCCTAAGGGTGGTAAGATTTGCAGGTGTTTGGATTCACTACCATGTTCCATACTGTGAAAGTCATGAGATCTGAAGCTGCTTTGACATTTGTAGTATGTTTGGCTTGCTGTAGAACTGAGCATAGCTATGACTGGGCTTCAATTTGTAAGTGGGCTTTTTTTAATCTTTTATCAGTACTATGTATTTTAACTTATTCACTTCTATTTAAAAGTCAAACTATTGACTATCTCGAGCACTGAACCCTGAACAGCATCAGATGATCTGCTCAAGCACCGAGGTCATGTCCAAGAAACTGAAGGAGTCTAAAGGTGACCTCCTTAGAGGTGAGTTGTTGAAGGAGGGATTTGCAGAGTCTCAGCTAAAGTCAGAGTTCCAGCACCGCAGATATGGAGAGGAATCCCACACAGTGCAGAGATGGGGAGGTAGCAGAGTAGAAAGGATTAACTGAACTTGATTCTTGCAGAAATCACACATTTCAAAAAGTGGGATATTTTGTGAATTCATTGTTAAATCAATGAAACCTGAAGTATAGAAATGTCTTATTTATGGCTCCTTATATTGCTGCAGGTATTTTGGCATACTTTTTTGTCTCTTCACTTGGAACAACATTTAGTTCAGGCTTTTTCATCTAGCTGTAATGAGAAGTAAAGAATAGTTGAACCTGTGGAAGTGAGAAACAAGTTGCCTCTAGAAGTTCTTGTGGAGCTTAGAACTCTACAGGAGCGTGGACTTAGAAGCTCTGACTTTTACAGGACCAAGTGTGGCATTTCTGTAGGAAATTCAGAGTCATCAGCTAGCAATGGCTTCAGCACTTAGAGACCCCATGCCTGTCTCGTAGAAAGACATTTACTGATGTGAAAGCAGGTGTCTTGGCTCTCTCAGCTCCTTCTGACTGCACTGCTAGCCAATTCCTGCTGACTTTGGAGCCATACTTACCTTTTTTTCTTAACCTTGAGCACTGAAGATAATGCACAATTTGATTAAACCAAGCCGAAATAGTTATAAAAATACCCTCAAAAAAAAAAAAAAAAAGGTTCAATGCACTTTTTTGTTATTTTGCACAGAGAAGGAAACAATACCACCATAACATTATTCCTTTCTTGATTTATGAGACTTAATTACAGATGGACTATGCACTCTTAGTTAACACATTGCTCATCTTAATTGGATAAACAATTTCAGTTCGGTGTTAAGGAGGCCTCACTCCTCCTGCTCTTCAACCTTTGTGTAATTATAATGATAATGCAGCCATCAGGACACTTAGTATTCACTTCCTCAAAAGCAGTTAGTTAGCCATGGCCCCCCTCTATCACAGTTAGAGAAAGGGAAAGATTTTTTCCTTTTACCTTTAAGCTGTAAAAACCTTTCACCTATGTATTTTACTTCTATATTTAATTTAGATCTATACAGTTTTACCTGTGAGCAGGGCTGTGGAGGAAAGTGTTTAACACAGTCTCAGCTAATTAGAGATCCAGCAAACTCTTTGTGTGTTGATCTCAACACTTGCAACACTTTGGGGATGGCCTATGGATTTTTGTTTTTGCAGTGAGTAGCAGTTAACCATTGATCCAACAGGGAGAAGTCTGTTATTAGGAGAAATGCTTAAACCACTTGCTGATAGAATTCTGAAATTGTTTGGAAAAGTACTGAGGTCATGTCTTACTTTTCATATACCCAGACAACATATATAATATATATGAGTTACTTTTTAAAGGTGAATCACATCCTTAAAAAACATGATGGATAAATGTACTTGTGTAGGTGTTCATAAACATACACACATGCATGTGGGCTGAAGTCTATAGGTTATATTGAGATGTATACGGATAGATATCTAAGGGATTTAGGGTAAAATAATATATATATATGTGTGACTGACACCAGACACCCCATTTTTCCTGGACTCATCCGGGGTTATTCCTACCTTCTTTGTTCACCTAATTGCTAGAGATGGTTTTTTTTTTATCTTGCCACCATTGCTATGTTTTCTGAATATATCAAATATTTACTCAGTTATTAAAAGTTGCTTTGGAAGTATTAACAGCCATTTGTCAGGGATTTTGCACAGATGCTTACTCATGCAGGGCTCATGCTGAACTACTGAACAATGTTTGCGCTGTAAGAGTAGATTAGGCTGGCATGCAGGAAGGAAATAATGTTAATAGTTTACACAACATTACCTCAGCAAGCCCCTGACTCATTGCACACACCTTTAGCCTCTCTACCAGAATGGGTTGTTCTCAGAATGGATGAAGACCTCCATCTTTTGGCTCGTGGAGTGTTCGCCCTTTATCTTCCTGTCAGCTTGTCTCCCTAAGTGCCTTGTAACAAGTGACCTCTGCTTTCCTAAAAATCAAACAAATAAAGATATTTACTCACTGTTTTACCTCTTTGAAGACTATCTGTTAAACCAAAGTTCACACCTTGTCAAAACCAGAATCGCTGACACTAACAAATTGCAATACTGGCCTTCACTTGCATCTTGGGAATGCTGACAGGGATGGATTGTGCACTTTGTTTAGTTATTTATTTAATTTTGCTTATTTTGCACATAGCTTCTTATTAATTTAATCAGTATAATACTACAGGGACTGTCTGTAACTCACCATAGCTATACAGCAAAAGGATTTCAGTGACCAAGGGAACATGATCAAACGGTGCAAAAATAATATGAAATGGTACCAAAAAATGCAATGTCCTATATTTTTAATCAGCATTTTAGATTACTACATAATACATAATAATTTCATCTCTGTCATAAATTTCAAATTGCTTCTAAGTTGCTCATAAAAAGCGAGCTTATAAAAATTCCAGCCAACCTCCTCAAAAATCCAATTTTTCAAATAGGTATTTATTAATAAGGTAACCTAATAGACAAAATGCTGAGTGACTTCTATCAGTTCTTATCCCCTCAAGTCCTACTAATCCCCTCAAAAACTGTTATAATGTGTGTCCTACAAAAAACCCTTTTACATCTCACCAGGGGTCATAAAAAAGATTCAGAATGATTGGAAATTTATTTTAAAAATTAAACATAATCAGCAGTTTGGGCTAGTTAATTCAGGTTTTTATGCTAATTTAATTGCATATGGATGTTGTCACTTCATATTTTCATTTTTTATAACCACGTACTAGATGGTGTTCCCTTTCAACTATCCATTTTAAACCATTTATATTTAATCTTTCAAGGGTAAAGCTATTTGTACCAATTCATACCTTGAAAAGATGTATTTTAAAATATATTAAAGTGATAAAAATACACAAAAGAACAAAAAGACATGAATGAGAGCTCAAAAAAAGGCTGAATATTTTGTGTACTTAAACTAAGATTTATACTTTTTATAGAAGCCAGCAAAGGCTTTGATGTCTTGTTTATTTTAACTCTAAGCTGTGACTTCCCCATATTCTTGAATTTTCACAGTTCATGTTATTTTTAATCTCAGTTTGGTTTCATTTGTTTCAGGACAAATTCACCTAGTACATGAGACTAGGACTAATTTTTCCCTTACCTTGTAACAGTTCTTTATGAAGGAAAGACAATAACAAAACAAAATTACCATCAGATGTCAAAAGTATGGACTCAGAAAGAAAACAGAAAATAGATCTGATCATGTTAATGATATCCACAGTAAATTTGCATCATGAAGGCACTTAAATCTCTGTTTAACTTTACGCACCAAATGAATAATCCCATTGAGTTCTGAGAAATTATTCCTATGAATAAAATTAAACCTGTGCATAAATGTATAAAGAGGTCAAGGCATTCATTTCCTTTCTATTACAGAAGATTTTAATTTCTCAAATGTCTTTTGTGAACACATCCAGGGGTTTTTTTTGCATCTACTGTCATAGTTTTGCACAGGTTGTAGTTGAAGGATAGAGGAAAAGGTTCTTTTCTAATTTTTCTTATTGTTTCCTCCATAGTTACCCTGGCAAAGTAATTTAACATCTTTGTGCATATAGAATAAAGGTAGTTACTGTGACATCTTGTCAAGGGTTAGTGAATCCCTTTTAAAGAAATAAAACCTTTTTTTTTTTTTTTATGCCTGTGGGGGTGGGGCCCAAAAAGGACAAAAGTCCTCTTTGGGTCATGTGAATGTCTGTGTGTGGATATGTTCTATCTGTCTGTTCCACTCTCAACTGGATATTTCCAACTGTGTCCATGTATTTGAGTGTAGAGTTTTATCATATCTCATTACTATTTTTAAATTTTATTCCAGCATGGTAAAAATCACTTCTACAGCACTTTTTAAATTTTAACAAGACATGGCCCTGGCCCCAAAGGATTTATAGCTTAAAAGAAACTTGTCAAGACATGTTGGAAGACAGCAATTCAGGAAAGGAGAGAAAATCAGAAAAGCACTGCATTAATGAAGACAAGCATAGAGCAGAGAGTGAACTCAGAATTGTCATCCTATGTTAGGACAAGAGGCAATGGGAGTCAGTTGGAACATAAGAGGTTTAGGGGAAACACA
>JAOEGS010011445.1:0-28665 GCA_025447755.1 Corythornis vintsioides | reverse complement strand
GGAGGCGGCGGGGGCGGGGGCGGTGGCATGGGATGGCACGGGTGGAGGGGTGCCTGGGATCTCTGGCTCCCCCAGTTCGGTGTTCCCAGCAGACCATAGCCCGTATCTTCAGCGCTGCCGTTTCCATTGCCAACGCGCGGTGGCCAGTACTTGGGCCTGGTGTCACCTGAGGGACCGAACTGCAACGGAACGCTTTGAAGGCAGTTCCCGGGACAGGGCTTTTCAGCCCACACCTCTTCATCAGAGGCGTGATCTGTGGGAACGCCGAGTGACCTGAGTGGTCCCGAGGACCAGTCCGAGGGGGTCTGAGAGGCCCTGTGGGCTGTCTGACTAGATGAGGGTTAAATGTCCCTGCCCTGGAGGCCTTGGGTAGCTGTCAGGAGGCTGTGGGACAGCATTCCTGGCACTGAGCCTCTAAAGGTGCCTGCAGGTGTGAAGGAGGACTCATTCAACGTGCTGGACCTGGCGGAGTACACCAAGAACCGGCCCTGGTGGCGCAAGGTCTTTGCCCCCAGCTCTGGGTCAAGTGCCGAGAAATACCATGTGGCTACACAGCTGGTGATTGGAGGGGTCACAGGATGGTAAGATGTGCTGGGATTGCTGTTGCTGCCTGTGGCAGGCAGGATGCCTGCGGGCACCAGCCAGGCTTTTGGGAACATGCTGACGGGTGCAGGGTGGCCATCTGGCAATCTTTCAGAGAAAGCAGGTGTCCAGCTTGATGAGCCCATGGTGTCCTGACATGCTTTGCTGAACTGTGGGAAGTGTTAAAAACGGTCTCTGTTGTAGAGCTAAGGACTGAGACTATCTTCTGAGGAAGACAACAGCATCAGACTATTAATTTTTGAAGTGGAATAGTTATAACTTATGGGGTAAATTGGTGGTGTTGAGTTTAGGACAGGCAAATCTGAGATGCTGTCTTGGGTGTGCATCAAGCATCTGCACAAGATCCTCCTGTGGAGGTGGCTTATTGCACTTGTGGGCATGGTTCCTGGGGTTCTGTGTTGCTTATAGGAAGTGCTGCGGAGGAGGGCTTGTGGCTGTATTTACAACTTCATACAGCAGCACTGTTTGAGTTTGAAACTTGGTGTAACCACGCTGTTTTGTTTCTTGCCATGCCTGTTGTCTTCATCTGGCACAGGGGTAACCGTTTAGAAGTGTAAGACAAATACTGAATTTTCTGATAAAAATATGAGCTGGTCACCTCTCGTATCTTCACTGAGTGTATGTTATTCTGAACTGGGTAAGGAGAGGTTGCTATGTTGTTTTGCAGTGCTGATGAGGAAACTGATTAAAGGCTGTTTTGTGTGATACACTAGCCCTGTGCTGCGTGACTGAGGAATGGCATGGCGCGTGCTTCAGTTCTTGTTGCTGCAGTGATGTCTTTCATGTTGAGAGCATGTAACCAGCTTTAGACCGCTGCTGTCTGCTTGTTTCAGCATTTTTCTCTTCTGAGACATTTAAAAGAAAAAGTAAGCAGTTGCTTGGGCAACAAAGAATCTTGCCTTGTGATCTGCTTCCCATGCTCTTGTATGGAGCAGTGGCAGATGGGCTGCCTAATTGCCCTTCAGAGATGCTACCAGGTTAAAAACAAAACAAAACAAAGCAAAAACCAAAAAAGAAACTAAAATCACACATTTCTGATTACACCTTTGGGAGACGGTTGATGTTGAAGAGCTTCTTAGCTCTTCTGGTTAAAAAGTACAAAAAGCTGAAATGTGGTAGTGAGCCATAAAAATCGATAAAGCATTAGTTTTGACTGGGTGCAGATCCTTTCTGTCTGCTTGCTTGAGCAAATCCTTTCTGTCTGCCATTCATCATGGTGTCACCAGGTCTTGGGTAATTACTGCCAAAGGCAACCTTGCCTAGGGAAAGCGTGCTGTGGAGTCTGTATTTGGTATCCCATTCTCCTGACTGGATCCTGTTTGGTTTGTAGGTGTACTGGATTCATCTTCCAGAAAGTTGGAAAGCTGGCAGCAACAGCGGTGGGAGGTGGTTTTTTCCTACTTCAGGTGTGTATGAACAGCGGTCAGGCTTTCCAAGAGCTATGCTGATGGGAATGGAAGGCTGTTATTACCTGTTGGGATGTATGGGGTGTGTTCCTCACGCTGCCAGGAGCTCTGTGTGGCCATGGACATCAAGGGTGTGGGTTCCCTGGGGGAAGTAGATGTAGCAGCAAAGCAGTATCAGTGTGCATAAATTTAAGGATTGCCAAAAACGTGCTTAGGGTCAACTAACAAAGACGTGGGTGCTGTTCCCACAGGGGCCCCTGAGTGAAGTAGGGGCTTGGGTGTGGCAAACTGTGTTGCTACTGTGGGACTATCTGGTCGAAACTGGCTACCGTACTTAGTCCTATGCTTGTGGAGATGGTGTCCCTGGACAAACAGCCCTGGATGTCAAGAGGGATTTCTCTATTTCTGTGTTATGCTTCCTGTCAGCCTGGCTACTTGAGGAGTCAGGGCAGCACTGATGGGCTCTTCGTAAAGCATTGGGGAAGAGGAGAAAAATGGAGATGTGTCTCCTCCACCGTTTCTCCTGTTTTTAAAGAACTCTGTCACAAAGGGAGCTCCTTGGGTGTGGACATGTAGCTCATACATCCTGCAGGATGCAGAACAGCTCTCAGGACTCATTCAGCAGTTTTGTTTGTTTGCTTTCAGACACTGTCCTGTGTGTGACTCATTCTCCCAACTCTTCTGGCTTTTCTTGTTCTGATGAAAGCCAAAACCTTGCTTTGAGCAGGGAAAGTTTCATTGCTGAATCATCCTGACCAAATAAAATAAAAAGGAACCGGCTATTAATAGCTGTGTCCACCCATAGGAGGAGAACTGTAGAGAGTGTCAACAATATACATGGCAGTTTTGAGAGGCAGGTGATGCCAGCCTTCCATCAGACAATAGGGACCCCAGCAAGCAACGTGTGCCCTGATGTTAGGGGATTGCTGTGGGAGACAGATGTTGCAGGACAGTTAATAGTTACAAGGGTAGTCCTTTGTCAAATTTTTAAGCGTGTTTATTATTGTAAGCATGTCCAATTTTTAACCTCACAGTGTGTGGGAGGTGGGAAGTTGGCTGGGCGAGGGGGTCTATTTAACTGTGGTCATGAAGGACTTTACTCCAGGAACTTTCTTTTCACCCTACAAAACTCTAGATTGCAAACCACACTGGATACATCAAAGTGGACTGGAAACTCGTAGAGCGGGATGTGAATAAAGCCAAGCAGCAGCTGAAATTTCACAGCAGTGGTAACAAAATGTCTCCAGAAGTGAAAAGCAGAGTGGATGAGGTGAGACAGCTCTCCCAGTGCAGGTGCAGGTGCTTAGCTGGAGGGACAGCAAAAAATGGGATTTACTCCTGGGCTCTTATAGATCATCCGTTGTGCAAATACAAGGAGAGAATGCTTGTAAACAGCAAAACTGTCATGGCAAAGGCTATGGATGTTGTCTAGCTAGACTTAAGTAAAACCTTTGACACCATTTTCCACAGCGTTCTCTTGGAGAAACTGCCTGCTTCTGGCTTGCATGAGTATACTCTTCACTGGTTAAAAAACTGTCTGGATGGTCAGGCACAAAAAATTGTGGTGAATGTAGTTAAATCCAGTTGGTGGCTGGTCTCAAGTGGTGTTCCCCAGGGCTCAGTATTGGGTCCAGTTCTGTTTATTATTTTTATCAATGATCTGGATGAGGGGATCAAGTGCACCCCCAGTAAATTTGCAGATGGCACCTAGTTGGGTGGGAGTGTTCATCTGCTTGAGGGTAGGAAGACTGTGCAGGATCTGAACAGGCTGGGTCAATGGGCCATGGCCAGTGGTATGAGGTTCAACAAGGCAGAGTGCTGGGTCCTACACTGTGATCACAGCAAACTCAGGCAACATTATAGGCTTGGGGAACAGTGGTTGGAAGGCTGCTCAGAAGAGAAGGTCCTTAAGGTGTTGGCCAGCAGCTGTCTAAACATGAGCCAGCAGTGTGCCCAGGTGGCCAACAAGGCCAATAGCATCCTGGCTTGTGTCAGAAATAATGTGGCAGCAGGAAGTGGGGAGTGATTATCACCTCTGTACTCAGCACCAGTGAGGCTGCATCTTGAATAGCATGTTCAGTTTTTGGCCCCTCACTACAGGAAAGACTGGTGCTGGAGTGTATCCAAAGAAAGACAATGAAGCTGGTGAAAGGTCTAGAGAACAAGTCTTATGAGGAGCAGCTGATGGAAGTGGTATTGTTCAGTTTGGAGAAAAGGAGGCTTGAGGGATATCTCATTGGTTTCTATAACTACTTGAAAGAAGGCTGTAGTGAGGTGGGAGTTGGTCTGTTCTCCCAAGTAACAAGTGTAAGACAAGATTAAATGTCCTCAAATTGTGCCAGGGGAGATTTAGGTTGGATATTAGGAACCCTTCACCAAAAGGGTTGTAAAGTACTGGAACAGGTTGTTCAGGGAAATGTTAGTCACCATCCCTGTAGATATTTAAAAGATGTGTAGATGTCATGCTTAGGGACCTAGTTTAGTAGGTAGATTTGGCATTGTTAGGTTTACAGTTGTACTTGATTATCTTAAGAATAGCTTAAACAATTTTGTTACTATTTTATTATTCTGTGTATGCATATTTGAAACAGCCAGGTTGGCTTCTAGGCATGACACCAGTTCACTGTGTGTTGCTGCAGATTCCTTAGGGATGGGAGAAAATGTGTTGTGGTTGTGAGGAGAAGTTTCTTTTCAGTATGACAAGAAAAGCTAAGCAGATCTGTCAGCAGAGTGGCCCAATTACTCTGGACTCTGCTGTACCTTGGTCTGGCAGGCACAGTCAGCAACCCCTTCTGTCAGACTGACTGTGCTTGTTGTAAAAGTGCCCTGGAGCATGTAGGCTCAGACTGTAAGTAACTCTTGGAGGATCTGGGCTGCACTGGGACTGGATCAGTTGAGGAGCTATACATGCACCAGTGAGATTAGGGAGGAGAGGTCATTAGGTAGGATGCTTTCCCAGCCTTGAACCTCTTTGTGAGCATCTTTGAGAACAGCCTGGGGCATGTCTTCATATGAGGAGGGTGGGTGAGTGACCTGTTGTTTTTGAACATTGTTGACTCTTCTCTCCCATGCTTAGGTGATCATATTTCTGAAGAAGAATATTATCCTGACTGGAGGGTTTGCTGGAGGATTCCTGCTCGGAATGGCATCCTAGAAACTGCATTTGACTCTCCTTTCATGCCTAACCTCTCCTGCCCTCCTCTACTGCTCTTCTCTCTCATTAGAAGTTAAAGGATGCTGCCAACAGGCTCATTCCCTTCTGCTGATAGGTTCAAGCACTTACTTCATACAACACTGCTGCTGATTTCCAACTTTTTCTTCTGTCTGAGCTATTAGGGTATTGGGATCTGTGTGAAAGCTTACTACCCTTGGTGCATAATTGTGATTCCTTTCCCTACCAAATATGCCCAGTCCCAAATTTTCTGATGAGTTTCAGCTTTACAAACATAGTGGCAGAGAAGTCTCTTAAATGCACTTCTTCACAGGTGCTAAGGGCTGTTACATGTCTGCCATGTATGTGTATAACAGTTTCCTACTGCTATTTAGCTTGATTTTTTATTATCTGATGCCTGGAATTTGCTTCCCTCTGCACAAAGATGGTGTGTGTGATCCAAAATATGCTTGTCTGTCCTGGGGTAGATAGAGGAGTGTCAGGGGACAGGACTGTGTCCAGGGCAGGTGGATAAAGAGCAGGTTCATGCCATATGCGGTGCTGGGGTTTCTCCTGCCCTCCCCTTGCCACTGCCCTGCACACAGATGGCTGTTTGACTTCTCCTCTTGTGTTATTTTTACTCATTACTGGAACTGCAGCACTGGTGATGGAAACTGAGCACTGTGATTCTCCAGGCCCTTTCCTCACAATATGCTCTAAAAGTCACCAAACTCTCTGCACTGTAGAGAACTTTTCTTGCTTGCTGACTGCTCAGCCTTTGAAATGTGCTGAGATGCTTTGTTGTGGTGGTCAGGCTTCCAGTGTGCCTAACCTGTTTGTAAGGCTAACTGGCACAGGCAGTGTCTGTTTCAGGTGTGCCACTTACTGTAAATCACCTTGGGTCTCAGACTGGTGTTTCTTGGTCTTCCATGACCTTCTCTGCCCACTTTAACGTTGGTGATGCTTTCAGAGCTGTAACCATGTGGGACAGGATTGTAGATAGGAAATGTATCTCTGTTGAGGATATATTGTACTGGTCTACGGTCCCTGTTGCCATCTCTACTGGAGTGGTGGTGAAGGAGGATGTGAAATCTGAAGTGCTGTCCTTCAGCTGCCTCTGTAGAGAGAGACTCCATCTTCTCAGTCTCTGCAGGCAGCTGAAATGACAAAATTGTTGGGAAAACCAGGTTGTGCACTTGTGGGAGTGGCTGATTTCCATACTTGCTGTCTTCCTACTTTGAGTTTACCATTTCCACAAAGACACTGCATACTTAATTCCATCAGCTGCAACTCTTCTGCAGGTGATGAGGCAGCCCAGATGCAAAGTTTAGCTGGTGTTGGACATTCTGTCCCAGGCAGCTGTGTGCAGGTTCTCTCTAATCTGCAAGAGAAAATAACAAAGAAACAAATCACTTGGAGGTGTTCTGCATTGACTGTCTTGGGCTCGCATTATCACTTTACAGAGTATAGGGACTTGCATGATGACATGGTGATGTCCCTGGCAGGTACATGTAGGAATTCTTGAGAAGAGTGTTTTGGGTTGTTTGTTTTTGGCTTTTTTTTCCTTTTTTTCTTTTTTTTTTTTTTTCTTTTTAATATAAAAAGGTAATAAGCATTGGTGATCAGGCACCTTTCTCAGTGGCTTCACCTCATCTCCAGTGCTGAATAATGCCTTTCTGATCATCTGCTGCTGTATGGCTGGAAATGGGCATCTTCCCCCAAGAGTTACTGGAATGGTGGGTTCTTCTACCAGAGGTTTTGCGATGAGCACTTCCAGTTGTTAATTTTATTTCAGCTGTGTTGATTAAAGTTTCAGTCTAGTAACATTGATTTAACAGGTTTTCTTACCTTGAGGATCTGAAAAGAGGCTGCAAGTAATCAGGAAACAGAAGTTTGCTTATTTGCTCCTATCCTGCTATACATAGCCAAGGAAGGTGCAGCTGGGCTCCTGACCTTTTAATGATTTCCCTAAAAACCATCCAGGACTGTAGCAGTGATGTGTTGCAGCAAATAGGTCTTCAGTAAACTGGTGTTTGAGGTACAGATGATGGTGGTGGGTTTGGTTTGTGGTTTGTTTTTTGTTTTTTTTTTTTTGGTTGGTTGCTTTTTTTTTTGTTGGGTTTTTTTTTGTGTTTGTTTGTTTGGTTTTTTTTTTGTAGGAACCCTGCAGGCCTGAATGGGCATGAATTCCTATATTTGAATTGAAGGGTATTTCTTCTTCCTGTAAAAAATAGCAACACTTCTCCTTTGCCTGGTGGGCTGCAGAACACTGATCTTCACAAAACTTTATCCAGTGACAAAGCTCAGATAAAAAAATAAAGCTTGGGAATATTTTCCAGGCTCAAGTAAGTCACAGTTTCTGCCCAGCCCCAGGGAAGGGTTCTGCTCCACAGGATCCTGACTTGCTGATATAAAGCTAAACACACTTCAGTTACTGCTGGAAGGGGCAATAAAAAAAAAAATCATAGGGAATGGACAAGGACACCAGGAACTGGCAAATTTTGTTGCTGTGCCAGTATCAGGCTTGTGGTTGACACCGTTTGATGCTGTGGGCTCACTCTGGAAGCACTGATGCTGAATCCACCTCTGGGGAGGTGCATTTTCATTGTTGGCAAGTGCCAAGATGAGGTGTTCTCCCCACCCCTTTTGGTCTTGTTTCAACAACTTCTGGCATATATTCCAGTGTAAGAAAGTTTAAAATGCACTAGGATTTTAAAGTGTTTTTATACATTGTAAACGTTTGTTGAAGTGATATTTTATTAAACAATTTTGCTGTAATAGCTTCTATGTGTGAGGTTTGTTGACTTCTTGGGAACCAGTGTGCCTTTGTGTTTTTATCTTACATGTTGCAGTTGACTCACAGGAGCAGGTACAGCCAGACTGGTAGCATGAGGCCAC
Organism: Corythornis vintsioides; assembly: GCA_025447755.1. Taxonomy (NCBI): domain Eukaryota; kingdom Metazoa; phylum Chordata; class Aves; order Coraciiformes; family Alcedinidae; genus Corythornis; species Corythornis vintsioides. Next base: position 20,607 of record JAOEGS010011445.1, on the reverse strand, counting down.
CAGCCTTTCCTCTTCTCTGCAGGTAACCATGGGCTGCCTTAATAAATCCCATCTTGATGATCCTGGCACTCTTCACCCATATTCCAAATAGATGGGATGCTACCTGGACAGGAGGTGATTCTGCTGCCAGCCTGGCTTCAGAGCCTCCCTGCTGAGCAATTTTGCTCCACCTGGGCATGGAGACAAAACTTTTATTTTTAATAGGCACAACAGAAGCCTAAATATAGATATTTTTAATAATCTATTAGTGACTTTCCACTGTTCATGCTCAGATAGGGAAAGGGAAAAATTACTTGTCAAGTATTTGAGCTGCTTTAAAATGTTGTTACCACTTTCCCCTGCTTTTCAGGAACATTAAAACTCCTGTTTCATTTTAAGGTTGTTTTGGGGCATGGGAGGAAAGCTTGCTAGGGGGAAGGTTAGCCTTGAATTACTCTAATCTTGAGCCCTGGTTATAAATTACCAAGCAGCTTCTATTTAAACATGATATCACATGTAGCTGTGAATAGCAAGCAACCAGTCTCCCTGGCTTGCAGCTATGTGGTGTTCTCAATAAACAAACAAACTGAGACTACAATTTGTTCCAGTCATTTATTTTTATAATGGTATTTCAGAGCAATGAATACAGATGGTTTGCTCTTCTAGGCTTCAGTAGCAACTATTGTGCCTAGACTACAGTGGTCTGTTTATAGAAGCTGTATTTCATAAGTAAATTGTACTTGATCACAGCACACAAGTCCTTTATAGCCATCCCTAATGACAGTTAGGGGCCTAGTGGGTTTGAAGTCTGCTGTTTAAGTGCCTAGGCCATGTAATGGACTTGGCACCCTATGACTTGGACTTCTGCTTGGATTTCTGCTATAGGGGCCAGAGAGACTTGGGCAGCTCTGAAGGGTGATGCAGGAACCCATCTACCAAGCTCTTCACCCAGGTCACAAGAAATCTTGCTACATGGGTAAGAGTTTCTGAAATGCCATCTCTCACTGAGGTCCAGACACAGCTGACTAGTGAGTGGGTCTGGAATGGTATGTTGAAAGCAAGTGCCTACAACTGCTTGTTCAGTAAGCAGTACCTAAATCAGTTCTTGGAACTAACCCAGGGCTTTGTGACAGACCTCTGGGTACCAGTGGGTTGAACTGTGCTGAGCTCCTAATATATTGCTTTAAGATGTTCAATTATACATAAATTTATAAATTTTATATCAACAGTCAGAACTTTCATATGCATATTGCTTTTTTAAAACAAAAATAATCCTATTCCTTTAGCAATCCCTGAAATAAAGTTCCAGTAACATCTTTGTCATGCAGATAGCAGCATGTAGGCAATTAAAATACAAAGAAAACAAAAGTCTGTCCAGTGGGAAAGTGAGGCACTTAGGCAAAGTGACTTGAAGTCACTCATGATCTATGCAAGACCTAGGAACAATCCCCAGACCTGATTCCATTCTTGAGCTTGAACCACTGGTCAATAAAATGTTGTCTGGAACTACTGTATGATGGAAGCAATACCTTTGCTGTGTCAATACGGGCTTTTGTGTCATGCTCAAAGACACTCTTCTGAGCTAATTTCCTGTATCTCTCACTCCAGAAGCCTGAATAACTTGGTTCCAGTTCTCCATTTTGAGAGCAGTGATGGATTAGAGTAAGGTAAGCATTCTAAAAACATCAAGTTGACTTTTCACAGATACAAGTGTGATGCAAAGACAATATAGATGATGTTTTCGTACAGAAAATGAAGTCTGTTAACCAGGTCATCTGTTGGTACTGCATTATAGTTTTTGGTGTACTGGATGGTGTCTTCTAGGAGCAGCCTGGCTTTCCTGAAAGTCTAAAGCAGGCTTGAAAAAAAACACATGAGCTCTGTGGGTGAGTCCAGGTTCTGGCACCTGTTGAAGCTGCATTATGTTACTGAGGTGGTGCAGGAATTCCGTCTGAAGTTGCCTTAAACTTTTCTCTCTTCCTTTCTTCTTTCTCAAACCCTGAACAACAGATGGATCTGCTCTTGGGGTACTGGGCACAGCACTTCCGCATTTCCTGAATCAGGTTTTCACACTTATGCTCCATGTAGTTGTTCACTGGAAAATAAGGAGGAGAGACACCAAGTCTGCAGAGGGGAACAGGTTTTGCCCTCTGAGGGGACTCATCTAGCCCAGGCTTTCAGCTGCTGGGCAGCATATTTCTCTGAGAAGAGTTAGAGGCTTATAAGCATTTAATCACCTGCTGTGCTTTACAAAATTACCTCTTTAGTTTTAGCTATCTAAACCTGAAAGGATGCAAAGACATCTTTGCTGTTGTGGATGGGATCATCTACAGTTCCCCAGTTTTGTAGCTATTGCATCTCACTGCAGTAAGTAATGAGGTTTCCCTCATTGCTGCTCTTCAATCCTTACTTTCTTTAGCTGGTGTGTTTTTAAGATGGATCTTGTAATCCATGGTCTTTAAGCCTGCTGCCATGTCACTATAAGGTTTACAGCCAAGTGTAAATAGAACAGCATCCAAAGAAGCCTTGGTATAAACAGCATTGTGGCATTTATAAAAGGAAAGGGTGAGGAGCATGACTGACAGTCATGCAGCTGGTGGCCTGTTGTGGGTAGGCTGTAGCTTTGCAGCATAATGGATGTAGGTAGCATGCCTACTAACAGGAATGCTTAGCCAGATGCCAACAGCTGAATCCAACTGCACGGAGCTGGTGACATGCCCACTTTTCACACAGAAGTCTCAGCTGTAGCTCAGGAGATCCCTTAGCTAAAGAACTGTTACTTGACCTTCTCTAACATTCCTTCTGAGGCATTCTCCTCTTGGGCACTGCTAGAGCTGGGGCTAAACAAGCTCCTAGTCTAATGTGGAATGACTGGGTTTATGCCTGTGTGCATGGCACAACTATGTCCACCTCTGTACTTTCTCCATATGGCTTTTGTTTCAGGCTCAGTGAGATTTCACTGCACCAGCAGGTTCAGGCACTGCAGAACACAGGTGATTTCTGCAGTACCCTTCCAGCCCTAGCACTCTGCTGGCTGCCACTCTTGGCTGAGGTGGCAAAGCCCACAATGCTTAGCAGAGCTGGCCACCAGGGTCTCAGAGAAAAGCCCTGTGGGTATGTGAGTGTACCGAGTCTGTAGCTTGAATTAATAACTACCCATCTGCATAGAAGCACAGGGCATGCAGAGTTACCTTCTCTGCCTTGAATGAGCTATGCAACCACTACACAGCTGCACTCACATACCCCCAAGCCTCCCCCAGTTTTTAAAAGTCTTACAGAAGCAACAGCAACCCAATGTGAGACAAACACAGCATCCACTGGCAAGCCCAGAAAGGAGCAGTAAGCAGTGAATGCCTTTGATTAATCAACAAGTCATCCTGCTCTGATCATTAAGCTATAAATTCCCAATTGAGTTGGTAAGTGACCTGTAACACAAGCACAGAGATCACCCCTGAAAAAAAGGTTGTGGTGATATTACTGCTTCACAGAAGGCCCTTGGAAAGGAGAGTTAATCTCTCTCTGCCGTAACGTGACAATGATGAGTGCTCCAAGGCTCTCCTAATTGTTTCTCTGCCTGTGAAGGTTTGTTTATAAAATTACAGCTACATCAAGGCACACTCTGTATTCTGTCAGAGATTAATTCCTGAAAAACAAAACAGTCATACAATTGATAGCAAAATGCAAAAGGGATTTGCATTCAGTGGGCATTCATTCTCACAGAGGAAGCAGGGAAGATCTTTTGGAACAGTGACCCACTCCAAAACAAGCCTTTGAAAAGCTAGCATGTCCCAAAGGTCTTGCTTCCACCCTTCATCCTCTGCACTGTGTAAACTGTCTTTGCTCTATATACATCCTCTATCACATTAATTCTTAGAGGGAAAAACTGCTTCACCATCTTCAGCTTTGCAACTCAGACAACTCCACAACATATGCAAACAACAGTAGCACTCCAAAATAATACCTGCATGTAGCAAAGACCTTCTTTACTAACAACCAATCAGATAAAATCTGTACACAAACCTACACAGGTAAAACATTTGGAATGGCCTCCATGAATGTATATTAAAAGGACATTGTCACAGATGGGACCAAAATAGGGTTGAACATTAACTTTTAAGTGTAGTTACTATGGAGAGAGAAGGCAGCCCTTCATGGAAGAATGCTCCAAACCATGAAGACAGTAGGTAGTATCTAGACAAATGCTGGTGTACAGGATGTTGCTTTAGCTCTTATTTTTCAGCTGAGCATATCTTCCAAAAAAAACAGTCCTGGGAAAGACAGACATCTACCAATAAGTGACCATTGCTTTTCCCTTTTTCCCCACATGCTTTTCCTCCTATGCTCCTCCCCAGCCACTGGGGTTGTGTTATCTGCACAGATTGCAATCACTGCTGCAGCCTGCAAAGCCCTCCCTTACTTCCCCATCAGGACTTCCTCCTTGCTATATTTTAGCTAACTTGCTTATAGACTGCAAATAAATGAAAAGCAGAATTTAGTTCCTTTAGAACTGTCCTGGCTAATTTTAGCTACAGCATTGCCAGCTGCTTGCCTTGCCAACTTTAGGCTAGCACGATGATTTATTCTCACATGAAACTCAGAGCATTCTGGTTAAGGGCTTCATCAGATAAGCTAGGAAGAACTCCTTCCCATATAGCTGAGCTGCCTTGGTACAAAGGAATGTTTTCTTTCTCGTTCCATAATACAGTTTTCCAAGAAACAACCAAAATAGTAAAAAACAACATTGTCCTCTGCAAGTAAGAAGCCTGCTCACCCCAAGTTCCCAAAACACATTGATATAATCTCCCTTGCCCCTAAAATATTTAGGTGAGCTAATACGTAACAGCTGTTAAAGGTCTCCAGAGGGAGACCATCATACTTTGCAGTCAGATCACATATACCTAACCCATTCCTGACAGACATCTGTCTGACTTGCTCTAAAAATACCTCTTGAGCTGAAAGCTCTGCAGTCTTCTCATATAATCAACCCACTACGTCACTATCCACTCTGTAAGGGAGCTTACTATGCAGTCTAGCTCTCCCCACCCACATCTGCGTCTCAAAACTACACATGGGATCTCACTACTAGCATGGAGAATACGCTGATGCAAGCACAACGTTACACTCTGTTCTCTACTAATGGTGTTCTCTACTGTTATTTATAATCAAGCACAAAGGAATTCTATTAAAAGCAGACATGGTAATTTTGTTTGCTTTTCAAATAGGTAATGCTACTGTGCTTGCTTTCTTCTTTCTGAGGTGAAAGGCAAACAAGGGTAAATTAAAATAATTATGATCTACCAAAAATCAAGGGACCAGAGAGACAAAATGACACTTGGTACCTTGCAAACATTTCTGTATTTCACAGGCTTGTTTCTGGCAGGGATCCTTCTGGGACATGTTCAGAGAACTAAAACGATAGGAAAATGTTACTGTAGAAACAACATGCTTTTCAAGTGGCAGAGAGAAGGGGGAAACACTATGTTAAAGCCAGTACTTTAAAAAGAACTCTGAATTTCCCTCTCTGTCAGACAGTTCAGAAAACATCTATTGCTGCTTGCAGATGCCTGCCAACATATACAAGAATTTTCTGTGTCTGGCTAAAGGATGATAATGTGGTTGGTGAATATATTATGTTTTATGATACTAGGCTTGAAAGCCTTTTTATTTTCTCTGGCCAAAATGTGTTCTTTTCTACTTGGATACATGATGATTCCAGCAATGATTCAAATTAACATGCTGTTTAATTTTTAACACTTCTGTGCCTGTAGACCTTATACTAAAAATGCGTATTTGTGTAAAAGCTCTCTCCAAGAGCTCGACACAACTCACGACTTGATGTTAATCATACAACTGCAATTGGAGAAGGCATTTAAAGAAACCAACCAACCAAAACGAGTTAATTGTGTATATCACATAAAGAAGACGAGGCCTTTTTGTTCCAGGAGAAAGTCTTTTGGAGTCCCCTCCCAAAAAATCCAAAGAGAGTGGAGAACAGCTCCATCTTGTTCAAATCCCTAGGAAGTGGGACTTCAGACAATCAATGTGACACCTGTAACTGTGATCTTCTGTGAGAGAGCAAAAGACCAGCAAAAAATGTAGTACTAGTAGTTGGATGGGAGACCTCTACAGGAAAACACTGCTGTTAATGAAAATGGTGATGGGACCTCAGTTCCATCTGAGCTACAGTTCAGCTCCTGCCCTTGCCCAGAGCTAGGGAGGTGATGACTTTCAAATTACTGATCATTCACCAGCCCACTTTTCAGTGTTGCTAGGGCATTCTTTCCAGTATCCTGGCCAAACTCCACTTGGGGCAATTACATTCTGCCAACCTAGAAGTCCCTTTGATTAGAGATGGCTGACTTTCAATGCAAAGAGAATAATCTTTTGTACAAAATATACATCTTCCTAGAGCCACTGCTCCTGAAAGACAAAAATCCATATTATAAAGTGACTGGGAATAAACAGAACACAGTACAAAGCAGGGGTAATGTCTACACGTACCAGATTAATCACCAGGCATGAGTTTAAGCAGCAGTTCTTCAACACCACCAAGCTGTAAGCAACAAGGAGAAGTTCAATACGTCTACAGTTACTATGGCTGAGCTAATGGACTTCAATAATGTAACAGTCCTTTGCTGTCCCTCAAGGATCTCAAACGACTTCACAAACAGGCATGACTATGGTCTATTGTTGCCACCATCCTTACCATGAGATGGTGCTCTATCTCCCAAACGCGAGAGTTACTATCCCTGTACTGCTCACCCTGGGACAGCTGCCACATATGAGGCAGCCGGGATGGGGGGAGCTGGCTGGGTCGCAGCGCCTCACCCAGGGGAACCTGAACTCTTTGGATCCGAGCCCTCAGCATACCTTCCTCCTGGGGGAAAGTAACAAAAAAAGCAGGTGGTTACTGGCAATGCAGTAGATGCACCTGCAATAGCAAAGCTACAATCACTGGGAAGCTCAAAGGACACTTGCCTCTTCTGCAGCCACAAGCCACGTTTTACGGTGCTCATCGCAGTAAACACCTACACGTCGCACCCACAGCCGGACAGGAGGAGCACCAGCATGCCCTCCTTCTGCCATTCCCTCAGTCACTTCAGGATGCTCCCGTTAGGTGGATGGCATCAACCAGCAGGATGTATACATGGTCTCTTTAACTCTGAATACATTCATGGAGAAAGCTATGAGACCTGAAAGGCACCTTTGGGTGTATGAGATTCTATGTGCTGAAATGTCCCTAAGAGGCAGCTTAGGAAACTAAGGTGATTTCTAAGTGAAGAGAAATTTCACGACAAGTTGTACATTGGGACATGTGTGCTGTATGGCATTTATAAGGCATTCTTGGGTAAAAGGTGCTATTGGTACAAAGCTAAACCCTGTGAATATTTGTTTTGCTTAATCCACTAACAGTCCTATTAACAGTCTTTGTGTAAAATAGGAGGAAAAAAACCCCAAACCATACCAGAAGAAGTAGTTTACACAGGAGTTCTGTGACTAATGGTGATCTAAATCCCAAAAGCAAAACTTGTGACAAGAAGTAAAATTAGTTTAACAAGAATGAAGATCACTCTGGAGACAAAGCATAAAACTCCGTGTGAATGACTCCCATATTTGGAATTTGCGAGCTGTCCTTGTGAAGGGTTGTCTCATGTCTCAAGAGGATGGCAGCATTGTCCATTCATGTACGAGCTTCTTGTGAAAATAGCCCTCGTGACTGCGTAGTTCAGCTTTAGATGGTTACAGAGAGCGACCAATATCAGCGGGGCAAAGGAATTTTGGACATTGAAGTAGTTCTTCCTATTGGAATTTTTGTTTAACAGCAAGTTTATCTGTATATCAGTGAGATCAAGCTGAGTCATTAGCAAATGAAGGTCAGGGGAAATGATTCTCCCTTTGAACCCTAGAAGAGGTAATCAAAATGGTACAGAGTCTTCATTATTTATCTAGGTTTAAAGTAGAACATAATTAAGCTGTAACACATACAGTATCCTCTTGCTATGAAGCAGGTGCAATATTCCTATCCCAGTGAAACACAGTGGTCTTCTGAAAAAATATATGACATATTTCAGACAGGATCAAGAAACTGGCTACAAAATAAAGTAAGGAAAATCAGGGAGAGAAAAAACTGTTATACATTGGGGTTTATATATATAAAAATAACAGGAAATACATTTCCATGTTGTTCCATATCTTACATCATTGCTTCTCTACCTTTTTGAATCAAAGGATCATTTATATTTTTTAAAAAACAAAACACCAACCACGGATCAGCCTGATCAGCACTGTCATGGCATTTTAATTTCTTACAAAGAAAACTTTGAATGTTCTCTTTTTTTTTTTTTTTCTCCTGTTCTCTTTTGTTTCCTTTCTTGATGTGTGGGAATGTGTATGCACATTATAAAAAGCACCACTGTTCTGAAGACCATACTGTGATGATGTACAGCCATTCCAAACAATGCCCCAGCAGCTGGCATTTAGAGGAATGGACAGCAGACTGGCAAACTTCACAAGGCCTTTAAAATAAGCACAATTCTTTAAGTCCTTTTCATTCTGCTTTACCTAAGTCACTTTACATCATCCAGCCCATGTGTGGAAATCACTTTGCCCAACAGTGAAATGCAGCAATTGTCACTGCTTGTTCTCAGTCATCTGAATGTAATCACCCAGGTTGGAATTTGGCCAGAATACTCTTGTACTCTACAGGTCCATCATGACCACAGAGGCTCAAGAACTTGCTTTTATTCTGATCAAAACTAGAATTTTTCCAGCTCATCATCCCCAGAACTAGACCTGAGTTGATTGAGTTATCAAGACCAACTTCAGCATTGGGAAAAAAATACTCAGTATATGAACGCTATTTCCTATAGCAAATAAACTGTCCAGAAAGGTCTCCTATCCAAATACTAATCTGATTCAGTCCTGCTGAACCATAGGAGGACTAAAGCACAACATGTATTTTTGTGTTTACTGTGTATGAACATCGTAGCAATGATGGGTACAGGACTAACAGAGCAAGGTCTCATGAAGAGGACACTGTGCAGAATGGGCAGAAGTTAACATGTGTTTTCACACTTTGCTCTACTAGTTTGTGCCAAACTCCCTCTGAACTTCATAGCTCTGGGTTCAGTTGTTAAAGTTTAAAGGCCCAGTCTGGCTCCTGTTTTCAACAGTCTCCAAGACTGTTAAGAAGGTGCCCAGCTAGAGCCCTAAATAAAATTTTAAAGTCAGGCAAAACCGTCAATTGGGTGTTAAGTAAGACAGGTCTATTTTTAGTACTCAAACATACAAAAGAAATAAAATTAGAAAAAGCATGCGCTTAAGACATTTCCACCTGAAATTTTAAGAAAGGGAAAGGATATACAATTTCTATTTTTGCAGATTTTATCACAAAGCAATAAAAAAGCCTGAAGGAAGACATGGGTGAAAGGGGAAGTAAGCTTATATTTAAACAAGTTATAAAATCTGTTTCTCTTTCTTCATAATCTCTTTAAAAAAACCCCACCATATGCAATAAACAAACAATCTACTTAAAGGACTGCAGCATCATCCTTTGACACAGATTTTAACATCCCCATCAACATAATTTCAGAAGCTGAGCTGTTAAAGGCACTAATTTAGTGAGATTGAAAGTCCAGTCCCAACAGACTGGAACAAGACTTGCAGATATTCTGTCTGTCTCTGGCCTTCAAAGTTTAATGTTGTTCTGTGACCCAGTAATATATGAATAAATGTGAAAATGGCCAGAAAGAGGACTGTGTCTTGTGGTGAAGACAATTCATATTTACTTTTAAATTGGGTACATTAAAATATTTTGTGGAAACAGTGAAATAAATTGCTCCAGCTTCCACTCAGACCATCCTCAGAGCTGGATGTTCAGGATGCTGAGCAAAACCTACCCTTTATTACCTTCTACTTTAAATAGGGACTGGGTCACATTGTTAGAGGAGTTCAGCTGTCTTTTGGGTGCCCAGGGAAAAAAAACCAAACCAATGCTGAGGCTCAGTGAACTGGGCACACTGTTGTCCTAACACGACTTCACAGCTTCTGGACCAAGGCTGGCCAGTTTGGCCTTCTAGTGGAGAGCGTGCAGCTGCCTGTATGCCTCTGGGTGCACAGCTTTTAGAGATCTAAGAGAGCTGAGCTTTCCTGAAAAACCTAGCCTGCATCTTTCAACAAGTCAGAGATTAGATGAGCTGTCTGTTGAGCATGTTGACTCACTCAAAAGCTTCTTCTTGGGAGTCTGGACTCTGCCTGGAGCACTTGCCTCAAACAAGCATCTCTGTGACTCCACTCTCCACTCTGCACGACCTGCTGAGTGGTAGCAGCAGCTCACCGACCAGCTGGAGCTGTCCAGCAGTTTGGGCAGAGAAGGTCTAGTTTTGGTAGGACCTAAATAAACAGGAAAACAAAAAGAGGTGGACATAGTATGGAGGGAGCCCCAGAGAACGAAGAATGAGGAAAGGGGTGCAGGAGCTGGGCCTGGTAAAGGGCCGGCAGAGGACAGAGTGTGGGCAAGGGAAGCAGAGAAAGCAGGAGCGGGAGGGGGCGTGTGACCGGCCGTGGCGGGGAGGTGGCGGAAAGGGCAGGGAAGACACGGCCGCAGCGGCGGGAAGACGGCGCAGCACATCTTCACAGCAAGCACCTCCCACCAGGACTGGATCTGTAGGGCTCTCCCCTCTGCGTGACACGGCACCGGGAGAAGCGGGAGCCTCCGAGCCCCCAACCCGTGACCTACCTGCAGCACCGCACCAGGTGACAGCCGGCGCCGTTGTGCACCCAGCAAAGCCTTCCCCCGCCCTCCCCTTTGACCCCGCTGCGCCTCCGCTGCGCACAGTCCCCAATGGCCAACGCGCAGCAGAGCCCCGCCCCAAGCCGGGTCACATTGTGTCGGGCCGCACCTCCCTGTCACGTCCCCCTCGACTTTACTTGCTCGCCCCGCCTCGGGCAGCAACTGAGGCGCGGAACTCCGGAGTTGTGCTTCGTGTGGGCGACACGGAGCTTCTACCGAGAGGCGCCGATAGCCTCGCCGGAAGCCGGTGCGCTGGTTGGCGGCGCTGGTTGGCTGTAAGGACCGGCCGGCCGCGCTAGGATTGGTCCCGCTGCCGAGGGCGGGCGGGGAAAGGCGGCCTGTCCCCGCCAGCTGCTGGGGGTGGTGGGAAGATGGCGGTTCAGGCTGTGTATCTGGAGGCTGACGTTTTTCTGGTGTGCCTCAACCACGCGTTGAGTACTGAGAAGGAGGAGGTTATGGGGCTCTGCATCGGTGAGGTACTGAGGCCGTGCCGGGGAGGGCGGCAAGTGTGGGACATAGCGGGAGGAGGTGCTGCCCAGGGTTGGGTTCATGGCCCACGCTAGTGCGGGTCGTGGTAGAGTGGTCAGCGAGTTTTTATTTCCTGGGCGGGCCTTGGTTACTGTGGCTCGGTGCGTTGTACAGGCGACGATTCCTGGGCAGAGCCGTGTCGCTGGGCTTCGGCCTACGCCTCTGCTAGCTCCTGCCCGTAGTTATAGCTGCTGTGGAAGTCAATGCTTGTTCGGAAGGCTTCTCATCTGTATGCTGACTGTATTCTGATATTTTTTCCCTAGTGAAGGTACAGGACCTGGTAGTTTTCTTGAATGTAGCTATTTCTTTAGCAGAGGAATGATCAATTTTTCTTTTTGTGTCAATAGGTTGACAGCAGCCGCATTGTGCACATCCACTCTGTGATCATCTTACGCCGCTCTGATAAGAGGAAGGACCGCGTGGAGATTTCACCTGAGCAACTTTCAGCTGCTTCTACTGAAGCAGAGATATCCTTTCGTAGGGACATCAGCAAACTGTTGCTGTAACAACAGTGAAGTGGTTTACTTCAAACCTCTTTTTATGTGCTGTATTTTAGATCTGTTGCAGTTGATTTAAAGTTTTCTGCTACTTCCTTCGTACAATTGGGGTTTGGAGGGCTCTTCTGGCAGTCGCCGTTCTCTGGTGTTTTTGCCGATTCTAGTGTTTGCAGTGGAATTGTGTTGTACCTGTTTTTTATAATTTCTTTGTGTTGGTAACAAGTAAAATGGAAGTATGTTTTTTGGGGAAGAGAGCATTTATGCAGGGAGACAGTACAAGATGCAAAGTTGACAAGTCTCTGTTTACAAGCATTGTGCACTGCTCGTGCCTTTTCTCTCCATACACTCAAGGATGCTGTTCTGGATAGCTTGCTGCTGTGTTACTTACTGCCACATGCAAACAAAATCCAGTTTGCTTCTGCAGCAGTGGCATCCTGCTGGTACTGGGCAAGAAGTTTCTGTCAACATTCTGTACAAAGCAGAAAGGGATCTGGAATTCTGTTGACTGATGAGAAACTCTTTTAAAAACTGCTATTTTTTTCTTGTACAAAAACCCCTTAATTCCATTTGCTCCACTGGTTTTAAAAAGCACCTTGACTCACACACAGGTTGGCTGAAATGACCAGACGTCCTATGAGAGTTGTGGGCTGGTATCACTCTCATCCACATATTACTGTCTGGCCGTCGCATGTTGGTAAGAGCAGTCTTGATCTATGCTCTATATGAAAATTCATAGCTGGCCAATTGAATTACTCAATTTACTGCATTTTTAGAGCTGTATATACCAACTATCAAACCTTGGTTTCTCGAATGTCCTTTGGTAGGACAAGATTGGGTGGGTTTCAGGAACCTCATCTGATAGACCTATACCTGTCTGTATGCTCTAGGTGCTCAAACTGCATGAGAATGTTAATGTAAAAAAAAAAAAAAAAAGTTTTTGAAATAAGTGTATGTAATGGACATTATTTTGTGGTGTATGTATAATTTGTGGTGCCGGGCTGATGGGAAGATAATTTTTTGTTTTGTTAAATCGTCTTGTATTTTTAAGATTTGCTATTTAATTATATATTCAAATTGGATTTTTTTTTTTTAACTTATCCATCTGGAGTGAAAACTTTAAAGCTTGTGATGTATGATACTGAGTATCAGGTTACCCTTCAAAAGGTGGCAGATGTTTCTCGCTCAGCCCGGTGGCGAGTGCGATTCTCATGGTCTTATTTCTTTGTCTACAGATGTCCGCACACAAGCTATGTATCAAATGATGGACCAAGGTTTTGTAGGGCTTATATTTTCCTGTTTCATTGAGGATAAAAACACAAAGGTAGGCAACTTTAAAATAACAATAAAACCTCCAAGTACTCATGAGAAACATCATCCCCAGTACAAAGCTGAAATCCTCAGATGAAGCTTGAAAGAAGAGCTGAGATATGCTTAAAGCATAGTTAAAGCATGACTAGAATGGTGAAGTTAATCATAGTTTCAGTGACAAAATAATGAGTTGTTAATTATTCTGTGCTGATCCACAGCCTGGCTCTCCAGCGCAGCTGTGCTTCTAGGATTCCGAGAGAGCATCAGATGGCTGCACTGAATGTATGTTTGTGCACTGAAATGTGTCAATTGCTTTTTATCTGTTCACTCCAGCAGATACAGATTATTGCATCTCTGTGCCTCTGGCTTCTTGAGGAGATGGTGCTCTAGTGTGAAATATGCTGACAGTGGTGTGTCTTGTCTAGGCTTTCCAGGCAGCTATTGTTCAAGATTTTCTTTCATACTTAATAGGTCTGGCAGCATCTGTTTGTAAGCAGTTCCAGCATACCAATCAAAGGAAACAGTGTGTAGCTTTGCAGCCCATTAAAATGCTATTTGAAAACAAATTCTGCTTCCTAAAGGAAATTCTGCTCTTGGAATCTGACTTTCTGCTGTCTCTCTTAGACAGGCAGGATTCTCTACACCTGTTTCCAATCCATTCAGGCTCAGAAGAGCTCAGAGTGAGTACAACAGAAGAATATTATGTCCAATGTCAGGTTGCATTTCACCTTGTCTTTCCTTTTTGGGTTGTTTTAATTAAATGGCTTCTAGGCTCATCAGGAGGAGCAAATACTGTATAGAGATGCCTAAACAAGGTCTTCTGCTAACACAGGCTGCTTGAAGATAAGAACTAATTAATTTAGCATAAATAATTTAGTATCTTAAGATTTGGTGTAGAACACTGTAGTTTGGGCATGAATTTGTGCTGTAATCTGTTGTAAGGTCTGACCTTTTACTTTCAAACCCTGAGGTCAAGGCTTTGAGTTTGAATGCTGTAGTCCCCACAAGCTGTGGTGGGGTTAGTGATGACAATATGACACTGTGTGTCATATTTTCAGTACTAACCAGCTAGTTGCTGGCATTTTATAATTCAAATTTAAGGGAAGTGTATAGTTATAAAAGGGTTTCATTTGCCTGTCAACTCGGCATCTATTCCCAAAACTACACTGTGCAGCAATATCATGTGTTGAACAGACTGTTACAGGCATGTAGAATTTTATTTTTTTTCTCTGCTACTTTGACATTAATTGTATCTGATACCATTTTAGATATGAAAGGATTGAAATTCCTATTCATGTTGTCCCCCATGAAACTATTGGGAAGGTGTGTCTAGAATCAGCTGTAGAGCTGCCCAAGATCCTTTGCCAAGAAGAGCAAGATGCCTACAGGAGAATTCACAGGTAACAACACTGAGGCTGCACCCCTCCCCAGAACTGTCTTTGCTAACATGTTTTACTGTTGCTGTACCACAAACTTAGCAGGGGTAAAGAAAATGAGAAGCATTAGGAGCTTATGTGCCTTTGTGGGAGAACTGATTGAATATCTCACATTAAGAGGTTAAGTTCTCTCTGCTTTGCATGCAAGAGCCAAAACTGAAACTGCTCCTTTGCTGCACCAAAACAAGACCTAGGCATGTGTGAGCTAATGGTGGCAGTTGAGTGATAATGCCTGTATGTAACAGTAATTGATATTTAACCAAGGTAGGAGTGCTGATAAGTCTGAAAAATTAGATTAAATATCAGATTTTTTTCTTGTGGTGCTCAACACAGATGTTTTTGTGCTGTGAGCTCTTTGTTATCCCTGTAAATTTACAGGGCTTCAACAAGAGATTTAGTTGTACCTGCAGTGTCAGTTACTTGCAGGTAGCTGGTTCTATAGCCTGGGTTTACTTAATATGTAATTGACTGCTATCTTGTTGTCACTAACTGGCATTCTCTTCATTCTCTTAGTCTTACCCATCTAGATTCTGTAACCAAGATTCATAATGGTTCAGGTAAGGAGTTTTTTTTTTGGATGTTTGTTGGTTGGTTGTTTTTTTTTTTTTTTTTCTTGAGATAATCCAGGGTGCTGTTTGCAGTGTCAAAACAGTAGTCTTGAGCAAGGGTTGGTTTGGCTCTAACATCAGGGGACCACATCTCTGTACCAGTCCTCCCTTTGCCACCTAAAAGCACAATCATTTGTCACTTTTCTTTGCCATATAATTAATTTCCACTCAAAACCACTATAACTTAGAGAATTCCCTGAAACTGTTATCTTGTTAGAAAATTACAGTAGATTTTTGGTTTGGTTGTGGTTTTTTTTCTTGTTAGAACAGGAAGGGGATTTTGCATTTGATGTCTTAAAATTAGTCTGTCCAATCTATATGTCTGCTTGCATCTCCTGACACTTTATCTATGTTAACTGCATACAGCATCTTTGCTTTTGCCACTGAGTGAATCCTAATCCACTTAGGTTCCAAAATGAGGCATTCTTCACTTCTGAGTTCAGAAATTAATTATCCTCAGCGATGACTTATGCAGATTTCCAGATTTCTGTTGTAGGCCTATCATGCCATGCCTGAGTGTCTAAAGGTCAGATTGAAACAGTTTGTTTCCTTGTTTTACAAACTGGTGATTCTGACTTTCCTGTGGAGATGTCTGGTTGCCTTGGACAAGGTGTTGGAGTTTTTATTTGGCTTTGGGGTTGTTACAGCATGCTGAGTCTTTAAAGTGATTAATGTGGCGTTGGACTAGATGACCTCTAGAGGTCCCTTTCAACAGACATTTCTGATTTCTATGATTTCTATGTTTGCATTGGCATGATATATTCTTGCTCTTTCCAGTTTTCACAAAGAACCTCTGTAGCCAGATGTCTGCTATCAGTGGGCCACTCCTTCAGTGGCTGGAGGACAGACTAGAGCAGAACAACCAGCGAGTGAAGGAGCTCCAGCAAGAGAAAGACCAGCTCCTGGAGGAACTAGCTGCTTTAGAGTGAATGAGGAAATACAAACCCTTCAAAAAAGAGACATGAAAGAACTTTGCAAGACCTACTTCTGGCTGAAGAGTGGCCCTACATTGCCTTACGGTGAAGATATTAGCTGTGCCTCTTGTCCCATGCAGCAAAGAATGTGGGATAAGGGCTTTATTTGCCCCACCTTGATGGAAAACAATGGTATCTTTCCAGGTGCTGCAAGATGCAGTGCAATTCTAGCTCGGTGGTGGGGTTGGGCAGCACCTGAAGACACTTCAGTTCTGGACGGCACACATCTAGGAAACATGTTGTTTCTCCTTCCCTTGCATTTTGGTAGAAGTTTATATTTATTCCAGAATGCTGGAATCAGATGGTTAGAGTGGGAAAAGTGTGTCTCTGCACTCCTACTTTATGCTGCCAACTTTGCTTCCTTTTAGTAGCTTCAGTTGACTATGATCTTATAACTAGTAATGTTCTGGATTATTGGATATCCACCCAGGCAGGTAAACCTGGGAAGAGACCTGGAAGAACTTTGATATAGGATCTGTGTCCAGCGTACTTCAAACCAAATAAAGAATTCCAAAGCCAGAGCTGTTTGAAGTAAAAATGAAATGGATGCACTTAGTAAAGTGCTGCATTTTTTTGGACAGTCTGTTAACTTTCTTACTCCATGTAATGCTATTGCATGTCCAGCACTAAGGTTCTTTACAAAATGGCCTGTTTCTGCTAGCTTAGTAGCAGGAGTGCAATTGCTTTCCAAGGTGAAAAAGGCTGAGAACTGGTGAGATAAGCAAGCCTGTAATTCTTTCAGAACTTAATTGCATTAAATCATTTAATTAGAATGAACAAATAGAACAAAACACCTGTCATTTCACTAATTCTTAAAAGGTTCTTACTGCTACATTTCAGAGTATCCCCATCATGTGAATCATCATCTTCACGAAATCACAGAATTACATAATTTTCTTGGTTGGAAAAGACCTTTGAGTGCAGCCGTTAATGTAGCCCTGCCAAGTCTGTCACATGTGAGTGAAGGAACCAAGAGCACAGTTAAAACTTCTGGTTCAGCTCTGAGGTTCCAATCAGATTCTTTACTCAAGTAGATTAAAATGAGCTGCCTGCATTACAGCAGTGGAGACGGTGAATTCTTGACAACTAAGTAGCTTGATTGTTGCTTTGGGAGAATGAAAGTAATGTAGCTGAGAAAGACACCCTTTACAGTGAAGAGCCAGTATTGACTAACAGTGATAAATTGCTGTCAGAACTGGAAGCCCCTTTAGCTAACTTGTTTTTGCAGACTTCACTTATCACTTTCTGCGTTGATACTAGCAAAACCCAAAACACCAGAACTTCTATGAAGTAAAAAGCACATTTTTCTTTTTTTTTTTACTTAAAATTGTTGTGAGATTTTTTTTTTTTTTTTTTTTTTTTAATTAGATGTTGAACTCTTGAGTGTACTTATTCTGGTGTCTGTGTTCTTGCTTTCTAGTTAAGTGCTCCTTACCTACTATCTTTTCTGGGAGATTGTTTGGGGGGGATGGGTGGGGGAGTATGCCTTACTGCCCCCAGCTTTGAATACAGCAACTTGGAGATCATGCAGCAGTCCTGGGTAAAGTCAAAACGTGCTCTCCTTCAGTCCAATCCTGCAATTTGTTTTATTTTGCTTCTCCCCATATCCTAGCAAGGATCTCTGGGTTGTCACCCCTTTCAAGGAAGGCTAGGGGCCATTCCATTTGAGATTACAGATAGCCCACAGTAGGAAGAAGCTAGTTTAGTTTTGAGTGTAACCATTCCCTAAGCAACAATACATGATTGGCTGATGTTCCCATGCTGCCATATCTGGTCTGTGCTCCATGACAAAGCTGAAGTTGGCCATGGGTTATAGCCTGCAAGCAGGGCTGAGCTCTGCTTGGAGCATAGAGCACAGCCAGAATAGTGATATTTGAACTGTAAATTCAATGACAAAAGAATGTTAATAATTACTCTCTGCTGAGCCATAGCTGTCTCTCCAAGCAGTAGAGATGGGCTAGTTCTACAGTTCTGGGACTGTATCAGGTGACCACAATATGTGTGTGCCATTAAATCTGAGTTGTCTTTCAGTCCAACAGATAGTTGATGTGCTTCTGGCATCTTTGTGCTGAGCTGACTTACCCCTGAGGGTAGTCCCTAGCCTCATGTCTCATAGGGCCCCCAGGCTTGAGACTTAAGCATCACCCATACCTTGATCAATAAATATTCTTTGACTGGTGAGTTTATCATATATCAAAATTATATGTTTGCCTGCAAATCTCAGCTGTCTCTCTTCAGTGGTGATGAGGCAAATCCCTGTTTTGCAAAGCAGGATGGAGCCACAGCTTGATGCTGTGAAAAAAAAGGGACAAGGAGCCACTTCCCATGAGGAAGCCCAGATGGGAGCAGAGCTTTTTTTTTTTTTTTTTCTACAGGCATAAGAAGTGGCAAAGTCCTCCTCCCAGAGCTTGGCCAAATGGAAATTATCTGACAAAAATCCAGTAGGAAGCTGTAATGTAAAAAATAACCTGTGGCATTTACATCCCTGAAGAAGCTTACAACTAAAATACCTCCCCTGCCCCCAGCCCCTGCCAACATGGCTAAAAAATGTTTTTATGGTTGGAATTGGCTTGAAGAGGAAAGCAATACTGCAGTAAGTTCTAAAATAATTACAGATCAATTTTAGTCCAAATGACAGGGACAGGCAAGACTCAAACCATTTTTTTTTTTTATGTGTGAGGTGTGAGGTTGCTGGCTGATGTTACTCTAGCGATCTCCATCATTTTTGAAAGAGGGAGAACAGGTGAGGTGCCTCAGAAATGGAGGAAAACCAATGTCACTCCAGTCTTCAAAAAGGGCAAGAAAGAAGACCCTGGTAAATATAGACCTGTGAGCCTCATCTGGGATGGCCCTGGAAAAGTAATGGAGCATCTCATTCTGGAGATCATATCAGCACACTGAAGGAAAGATTATTGACACTAGCCAACATGGATTTATTAAAGGGAAATTGTCTGACTGGTCTGATGGCCTTCTACGGTGGTGTGACTGAATGGCTAGATGCAGGGAGAGCAGTGAATGTTGTCTACCTTGACTTCAGCAAGTCTCTCCCGTAACAGCCTTGTGGGTAAGCTCAGGAAATGTAGGTTGGAAGAGCAGACAGTGAGATGGCTTGAGAACTGTCTGAACAAGAGCTCAGAGGGTTGTGATCAGTGGTACAGAGTTCAGATGGTGACCTGTAAGTAGTGATGTTCTCCAGCAGTCAGTTCTGGGTCCAGTCTTAGTCAACATCTTTATCGATGACCTGGATGAAAGGATAGAGTATACCTTCAGCAAGCTTGCTGATGATACTAAACTTGGAGGAGTAACTGATATACCAGAAGGCTGTGCTGCCATCCAGCGAGACCTGGACAGACTGGAGAGCTGGACGAGGGCAAACCTCATGAAGTTCAACAAGGGTAAGTGTAGAGTCCTGCACCTGAGGAGGAACAACACCATATACAGGTTAGGGGTAAAACCACTGAAAAGCAGCCCCAAGGAGAATGAACTTGGAGTCCTGGTGGACAATAATTAATGGAACAGCAATGTGCCCTTGTGGTCAGGAAGGCCAGTGGTATCCTGGGGTGCATAAAGACAAGCATGGCCAGCAGGTCAAGGGAGGTTCTCCTACCCCTCTACTCTGCACTATTGAGACCCCATCTGGAGTATTGTGTTCAATTCTGGTCTCCTCAGTTCAAAAAGTAGGGGGATAATCCAGCTGTCCTGGAGGCTTCATGGAGGGATATGAACTTGACCAGTTGCAGCTGTGTCTTTTAAGATAGAGTTAAGTTCCTAGCCGAGATTGCTAAGAGTTGATAAAGAAGGAAACTTCAAGATATGCAAGCGGACAAGTAACAGCAGAACAAACATGCCCATGGTCATAGAAGGCACAATGGAAGAGCCAATGAGCTTGTTATGCATTTTATATATATATATATATATATACACAAATAATAATAGTATAAGAATCCATGTGTTAGCTTACTAAGGAGGCTATTGCTTTTTGCTGCTTAATGAAGCTGTCGTGTGACCTTCTCTGCTGTGACAAAAAGGGACAGGGAAATATTAGAGGGTACAACAAAGAGCTACAAAGGTGATGAAGTGGCTGGAACAACTCTCTTATGAGGAAAGGCTGAGAGCTCTGAGACTTTGGCCTGGAAAAGAGAAGACTGAGATTAATGTTTATAAATATTTGAGGGGTGGGTGTCAAGTAGAAAGGTCCAGTCCCTTTTTTTAGTTGTGCCCCATGATAGGATGAGAGATAATGGTAACAAGGTGAAACACAGGAAGTTTGACTTCTATATGAGGAAAAACTTCACTCTGAGCATGACAGAGCACTGGAACAGGCTGCCCAGAGAGGTTGTGGAGTCTCCTTCTCTGGAGACCAGCCAGATACATAAGTCTATGGGACCTGATGAAATTCATCCCAGAATCCTGAAAGAATTGGCTGATGTAGTTGCCATGCCACTTGCCATGATATTTGAAAAGTCTTGGCAGTCAGGGGAAGTC
>JAOEGS010011444.1:15198-60191 GCA_025447755.1 Corythornis vintsioides | reverse complement strand
CTCCCCTCTCAGGCTGCTCTGCTCCAGCTGAACAGCCCCAGGGCTCTCAGCCTTTCCTGGGCACAGAGATGCTCCAGTTCCTCAGCAACTTTGGAACCTCCCCTGGGCTCTCTGCAGTGGTTCCTTGTCTCTCTTGAACTGGGGAGCCTAGAACTGGACCCAGTACTCCAGTTGTGGCCTTGCTAGGGCAGAGTGGGAGCAGAACCTCCCTCAACCTGCTGGCCACACTCTTCTGAATGCCTCCCTCTTCTCACTCCCTGCGTGCAGCAGGGGCTCTCCCTGGCCCATTCAATGATGGGCTTCATCCTTCCTTTGTCTGGGCTCTGCCAGCCCAGGAGAGCTGCTTTCCTGGATGTGAGCACCTGGCTCCTCTACCTTTTCTTGACCTGATCCCATGTAAGGACTGTTTCTGTCCTTTCCAGACACACAGGAAGGAGAGCACTCCGTGGGATGGCAGAGGGATCGCTCCCTTCACCCCTGACTCAAATACACTTGTGGTAGTTGATGGTAAGTCACCTGCTCACCTCTTTTCAGACATAGATGCTGTGCAGAAAGCCTGGGCTCTCTGTAACAAAAAAGGGGCAACCTTGAGGCTGCCCTGGTTGGGGACTGGCCTTGGTGCTTCTTGCCTTAACCTCATGGGAACACACATAGTTCTAGGACAGAGAATGGCCTGAGGTTGGTTGTTCCTGCCCAGGGCATGGGGTTGAATCTCTGTGTGAGAGTGTGAAGGAGGGTTCTGCAGTAACTCCACTGCTCTGGCCCTGCCAGAGGGACAGATGGGGGTCTTTCCCAGAGGTAGAACAATTAGTTTGTCCCTGCCACTCTGGAAAAGGGTTGGGGGAGTCCTGTCAGGCAGTGAGGACTGGGTTTCCTCACCTGTATCCACCATCTCTGTGAGTCCGTGTGCCCAGAGCATTTAGTTCTTTATTTCCTTCTCACAAACTCTCTCTGTTGCCCTCTCTGGAAACAGCCTGCTGCAAATGAGCCTTCCCATCCCACAGGTCATGACATCTACTCCACCATCAAGAAGAGCCAGCAGAATGGCAAGATACCCCGTTTCCGTCGAGTGAGGGGTGGAGGAGAGCTCTACACAAGTGACACAGTGATGCAGAGTGAGTACTGGGGAGATCTTGAAGGTGTGGGACCCACCAGGCAGATAAATTGACCTCTGTCAGCCCACAACAACAAGTCATAACTACCCGAGACAGCTTGGAGGGGTCTGTCCTCTCTGCTCAGCTGAGATGTAGCTCCAGAGCTTCTTGCTTGGGTTTGGTCACCCCTTGAGCTGAGGCTGATCCTGTTCCCCATCTGTGATGCCAGTAAGGGGGGACCTAGGGGCTCCCTCCAGCTTTTGTGCTGCCAGCTGGGGAATTTCACCTCTTTGCTTCTGGGACAGAACAACTGAAGAGTGAGTTCCTCTTGCTCAGGGTGAGGAGGTGGAGAAATGGAGAGAAATGGGTGGCAGGTTCCCTGTCAGATGCTGGAAGGAAATCTGGTTGTGTAAAGATGCTGATCAGCTGCTGTGTGGTGGTAGAAATGGGAAGAATAACTTCCACTGTGAGCAGTGACTCTTTCCAAATCCCCAGCCAGGGTGAGACTCTGAGGCAGGAACATGTTGTGCTATGTATGACATGAGGTGGGCAATAGAGAGACAAGACCCCTCCTTGGTCTCCACGAGCTTATTCCATCACTTTCCACCAAGCTTCTCAGTGACACTGGGCAATGGGAGGTTATCAAACCCTCAGCCAAAGACAAAAATCAAATTAAAATGACACTAGGGCAAACCAGGACTTGTTCATCCAGGGCAGTGGAAGAGAGAAAACCAACAAACAAACCCAATATCCCCAGAGCCACAAGGCCAATCCCACACCTCCATAGAGCTCCCTGCTGTGGGGACACTAACAATGCTCAGAGGGATCCTTTGTGGCACCAGTGTATTAATGAGAAGAGCATCATCAGATTTTTTCCACAGCAAACACAAACAGCAGAGCAGCTCCTTCCCCTCCCACCCTGGGGAAGCCTTTCTGGGTGATTACAGCTCCCCTGAGCAAGAAGGGAGAAGGAGTTTCCTTGGTTTCTAAGCAGCCGAGGCTCCCCTGGGCTCTGGGGACTCGGCCTTCAAGGGAACATGTGCGTGGAGTTGGGCAGGAGGGAGGGGAAGGGGAACCCACTGGAAAGGTGGCACGTGAAGAGCAGTTGTCAGTGGGATGCACTGGTCAGGTGTAGAGGGTGGGCTTGGACCCATCCTTTGCCTGGAGCAGCGTTTGCATCTCCTCACCTTGCCTGAGGGCAAGTGGTTCACTAGTGATGCTGGTTGGGTCCCCAGTGGTGGCTTTTCAGGTGAAATGTGTGTTCAGAGCAAGTTGTTCTGACTTCTCACTTCCCTTTTCAGACCCTCAGTTTGTCAAAGCCACCACATTAAGGCACGAAGAGCCTCACCAGAACAAGATTTACTACTTCTTCCGTGAAGACAACCCAGACAAGAGTCCTGAGGCCCCTAGAAACATCTCCCGAGTGGCCCAGCTCTGTAAGGTACCACGGGAACAGTGGATGGTGGGGAGGCAAGAGGATTCCCAGGGTGGCAAATGGACGTGCCAGGCTCACCTGGTGTTAACTGGCACTGGATTTGGCCCCTCTGCCTCAATTCTGCCATATCCTTTGGCCTTCTCATCCTCTACCTCCCACTTTGCCTGGAGGGGGGGTGAAAGGAAGGCCCAGTCTCTCTGGGATGTTAGAGAGGTATGTGACTGCTGCAGTGATCAGCATCACCTCTAGAGCATCCCCCAGTTACCCATCCAAGATGCTGGACAAGGAGGGGACTTTGTGTTCTTCTCTGCCAAACCCTGACTCCCTCCTTTCCCTCTCTCCCAGGAAGATAAAGGGGGAACCAGTTCTCTCT
This sequence comes from Corythornis vintsioides, assembly GCA_025447755.1. Classification (NCBI taxonomy): domain Eukaryota; kingdom Metazoa; phylum Chordata; class Aves; order Coraciiformes; family Alcedinidae; genus Corythornis; species Corythornis vintsioides. Next base: position 57,289 of record JAOEGS010011444.1, on the reverse strand, counting down.
CTGCTTCCAAGTGGACCACCTTCCTGAAGGCCAGCTTGATCTGCGTTGACCCAGTTACCAAGGGCAACTTCAACTGGTTGCAAGATGTCTTCTTTGTCCCTGCGAAGAACTGGAGGCACTCCAAAGTCTATGGGCTCTTCACAAACACTTGGTGAGGACCCTTGTCCTGTGCCATGGGCCACATCCTTTTTCCTTCAGCCTTCCAGTCTCTCTGGCACCCACATGGGTGGAAAACAGCCAGAGTGGACACAATTGGTGAAGGCACAATGCACACAGCTGTGCCCCAGCTGTAGGGGTGGTGGCCAATGTCTTGCTGACCCTCTCTTTGTCTTGTTGCCCTCAGGGGAAGCTCTGCTGTTTGTGTCTATTCCTTTGGGGACATCGACACCGTGTTTCGGACGTCCAAACTCAAAGGCTATAATGGTCCCAACCCAGAGATCAAGCCTGGGCAGGTGAGTGAGTGAGTGAGTGAGTGAGTGAGTGAGTGAGTGAGTGAGTGAATGAGTGAGTGATAAAAGCTGCCCACATGAAGTGGAGAGGCCAGGAGAGCTGGTGGGAATTGGGGCAGCAAGGAAGGTAGTGGGCACTGCAGGAAGGATCTGAATATTGTTGGTGGAAACAAAAGGAGGCTGGGTGAGGTCCAACATCTCCATAAAAGCAGGGGGGAGATGGGCTCTTGCCTTAGCATTCTCCTCTGGGCTGAGGTATCCACTCCGTGCTCTCCTGCCCTCGAGCTTTGTCCTCTGGGACCTGTCTGATGGTGGCTTTTGTCCCCTCTTGCCACAGTGTGTTTCCTCTGGACAGCACACCCCGAGTGAGACCTTCAAGATAGCTGACAGCCACCCAGAGGTGGAGGACAGGGTGGAACCCTTCTCCCCCACCAAGAGCCCCTTGTTCCACAACAAGCACCGCTACCAGAAGATCGGGGTGCACGAGGTCACCGCGGGTGACGGTCGTCGCTACAACGTGCTCTACCTGGCAACAGGTACTGGGAACCAGTCCCTTTGGAGTATCCCACAGATTGCTTTCCCCTCGAGGATGGGGAACCCAAGAGGAAGCAGGAGAGACCCTCCCAGTGCAGAGCAAGGCTGCGTTCCCAGCGTGGCATATGTTTGGCAAGCAGAGAAGAGCTGCCAAGGCTCAGTGCAGCTCAATACGTGTCCCATTTGGCTGCGTAGGCAAGGAAAGGCTGAAAGCAGGATGCCAGCACATGGGGTTTTACACAGTTGGGCTGTCTCAGCCTGTGGTAGGTCTCAGGCTAAGTGTTTTTAGGGTAAGGGAGGGATAGCACAGGTCTTCCCAGGGCATCTGCTGTCCCTGCTTGCTCTAGTACAGAAGCACAGACTTCCCTGTGGGGTGAGTGCTTCTAGCTAGAGACACAATCAGCTTGTCACAGATCCTGGGGCAGCTAGAGATGCTGCAGAGCTGGGCCAGAACAATTCAGCTGCAAATGGAGAGCAAAAGGTTGGCAAGCTCAGTCAGGGAGCAGCCTGGCTTTCCATGAGATGCAGCTCAGAAAGCTGCAAGGCTCCTGAACCCAGCACTTCACTCTCTTCCCTGCCTCCCTCCCCAGGTTCCTTCCCTACAGCTCTGCACTGTGCTGGGATTCATTCACTGGCACTTGTGGAGAGACTTTCTGGGGTTTTTGATTCCTAATCTGTGATTAAAAAAACTGCAGACGGCTCTCCATAGGTGGCCAGGGTTGGATTAGGGCCCACACATACTCAGCTAGATCTTATCTTGCCTAAAGCCTTAGGTTAAACACAGCTAATGTCTTGTTCCAGGATGTGGGGCTTGACAGGGCAGCTCCCCACCCTGGCTGGGGTGGATGAGGTGGCAAGAGCCACCCCCCAGCACCCAGGGGAGTCCTAATCCCTGCCTGACGTGGGGTCACATCTTTCACCTCCCCCTGGTTGATGGTAGGGAAGGGAAAACTGGGCACGTGCTACGAGAAGGTAAATGATGAAGAAATAGTGTGGCCAGCAGGACCCCTGCACTGGGCACTGGGGAGGTTGTCCCTCAAATCCTGAGTACAGTTTGGGCCCCTCGCTCCCAGCAGCACATTGAGGGGCTGGGGCATGGCCAGAGAAGGGCAATGGAGCTGGGGAAGGGTCTGGAGCAAGAGTGTGGGGAGGAGCAGATGTGGGACCTGGGCTTGTTCAGCCTGGATAGAATGAGGCTCAGGGGAGACCTTCTGGCTCTGACAGCTCCTGACAGGAGTAGATGTGGTGCTGAGGGACATGTGGTGACCTGGCAGAGCTGGGTTAATGCTTGGACTAGATCTGAAAAGTCTTTTCCAACTAAAACAATTGTAATTCCTGTTCCCTCGGGGTCCATCTTTCCATCCCTTCACCAAACTGACTCATTTTCTTAAATTACCAGTTGGGAGTCATTTCACTGGGGGAGGGGAGTCTGTTTTGTTAGAAAAACAGCCAAAGCCCCAAGTTTCAGCCTCGGGGGAGCAGTGAGAGGAGGTTCACTCCAGAACAAGCTGGTGATCAAAGCCAAGCAGGGCTGGAAAGCAGTTGGGTGTTGTTGCTGAGGCTGATCAAAGCAGGCACAACAGGGTTCCCAAGGGCAACTGGGCTCCTCGTGGCTCTGGGCTGGTAGGATGACAAGTCCCTGCTGTGGAAAACACTATTGTCTGGAGGTCGACTTCCTAACAGAGCTGGTTCTCTACCCACCTTCCCCACCCCTGCCTGCAGCCCCTCTGTCCTTCTGCTCTCAACATGCTTCACAAGACCTCTCCCTGATTTCTTTCCAGACAAAGGATCAATTCACAAGATCGTGGAGCTGCCAGATGGGGTACAGAACATCATGGAGCTCCAGGTTTTCCCAAAGAAGGACCCGATCCAATCCATGATCCTGGACCACAAGAGGGTGGGTCTCTGTTCTGTAGAATAGAAAAAAACCAGTGACCTGGGCTGTTTAATGACTTCTCCTCTGGAATTAGCCTCTGAGGGGGGTTGTGGCTGGTCTGACATCAAACTTGAGCTTTTGCTTTGCTGACTTCAAGGGCTGGGCTGATCTCCCCACTCCTGGGTAACTCTGTGTGTGGTCAGTGGGCAACAGAAGCTGATGCAGCCCCTCTGCTTCCCTCCTTGCAGGCAATGCTCTACGTGGGCTCAACCAGCAAAGTGGTAGAGATCCCCATGGACATGTGCAGGGTCTATCGCAACAACTGTGACAGCTGCTTGCTGGCCAGGGACCCCTACTGTGGGTGGTCCAATGGCACCTGCCAGTCTGTTTATCTGACCAGGTATGTGGTGTTTCTGTCCCTCTGTTTCTCCCTTTGCCTTGTGCTAGAAACCAGCTAACAGATCCTGGGGATTTCCCCTTCCAGGCCAGGGCTACATGTAGTTTTGAGGCTGTTTTCCCAGCACAGAGAAAAATGAGTCTGTGGTGTCCAGGTCCCCAAAACCTGTTCCTCTGCATGGATGCAACTCTGCTCTGGAGAGAGAGGGATCAGTGGGGTGTGGGCTCCCAACCCTCCAGGGCTAGAAATGTGCATTGTTTGACACTGTTTAAACCAGTTGATAGTGATGAGCTGCTGGGTCTCACATTTGCCATCTTCCAACCTCCAAAGTGGGGGGTGAGATTTTTCCCTACCCAAGTAACAACAGGTGTTGAAACTTATTTTCTTCCTTATCCGATCTACTGCATCTTGTGTGGGCGATTCCTTTCTGGCCCTGAGGCTCTGCTTCCCTGACCTTAATGCTTATTCCCATCTGCCAGGGATGTTCATCAGAGCCTGAACCTGGACCCGTGGCGAGGAAAGTGCCAAAAGGGGGATGTGAAGGAAGGTATGTAAAAGGTTTGAGCTCTAGGCCCTGAATCCAAGGTGGCCTTTGGGACAGGGTGACTAGTTCTCCAGTGTCAGGTGTGCATGGGTGTCACAACTTATTCCTGGGGAACTGGGAAGGACTGTGCTGAAACTAAGATACCAAGTCTCAGCTTGCAGTTGATTGCAAGTGTTTCTGAGCTGGGTGAGAGGCTTTCTCCTCTGTGTTTGCTGATGTCCTGGGAGAAGTCTTCTGAGGAGCAGCTCAGAGACCTGGGCTTGTTTAGCCTGGAGAGAAGGAGGCTCAGGGGAGACCTGGCTCTGACAGCTCCTGACAGGAGGTTGGAGCCAGGGGAGGTTGGTCCCTTCTCCCAAGGGACAAGAGACAGGACAAGAGAGAACAGCCTTTAGTTGCCCCAGGGGAGGTTTAGGTTGGAGCTGAGGAACAGTTTCTTCCCTATAAGGGTTGTCCAGGCCTGAAAAAACTTGTGGAGTCCCTGTGATCCCTGGAGGGGTTTCCAAGCTGTGGAGCTGTGGTGCTGAGGGCCATGGGACAGGGGTGCCCTGGCAGTGCTGGGTGATGTTTGGACTCAAAGAGCTTAAAGTTCTTTTCTAACCAAAATAATTCTCTAAGAGTCCCATGGACTTCAGGCATGGGTCAGGCCCTGCCTTAGTTGTTAAGTGGCTGTGAATCAAGTCTCCATGGACTCAGCTGTTCTTCCCTCCATACTTGTGGGACTATCTATGGTTCCTGGACATGCCTGTCTCATACCCACTCCCTTATCAATCTCTTCCAGCAGATGACTATCAGAACATCACGGTCGTCCCTTTCTCCCGCTACTACCTCAACTGTCCCATCGAGTCCCACTATGCCACCTACAACTGGTACCACAACAACAGCCTCATCAAGACCTGCAACACCACTCACCCCCAGCAAGACTGCTTCCACTTCATCCAGAACGTCAGCCACGTCCACTACGGCCACTACGTCTGCATCTCCGAGGAGGATGGCTTCAAGCAGGCTCTGGTGAAGGAACGCCTGGTCAACCAGCTCAGGTTCATGTCCCAGAAGGGCCAGGCCACCATGACGTTTGGCTCTTGGCTGCAGCTTCTCCTCATGGTAGTGTTGGTGGAGCTTTTCCACTGAATGTGACAGGACTGTGTTCCCACCAACCTGGCTGCTGCCGCTCTTCCTACACTCGCTGTCTGCTCCCGAGGTGAGAGCCTGATTCTCTTTAGTCATTCCTTGGACATTAGTCTTGGACTGTCCCTAAAAGGAGATCTTGGGCAGCAACCTCTTCATCTTTGGCCTCAGCGGAAGAGTCCTGGCGAGGAAGACGCAACTCCAGGATTTGGGGACAGAGAGGGAAGGGGGTGGGACATGGGGGGGACTTTTGCTACACCCAGCAGCGTGGAGGGAGTGGTGTGAGCCTCTCCCCAAGCCCACGCTGGGGGCTCTGTACTGGTTTCCATCCTGAGCCTACCCTGGGGTGTGGACTTTCAGGGGACTTCTGCCAATGTGCATGGATTGATCCTCAGGGCACCCCGGCTCCTCTCATTGGGAAACGTGCATGTGATGAAGAGGAGGAGCCAGCCCTTCAGCCTTTGGAACTGGTTGATCTGTGCTTCGTTCCAAGGGTGGACTGATGCCTCCCGAGTTTGTTCAGTGGCTAAGGCCTGTTTGAGCAGCTGGGAACATTCCCAGTGGCACATGGAAGTCCCCTTCTGGTGTGGAGAGTTGGGCTCTGGAAGGGGTTTAGGGTTTGGTTTATTGAGGTTGTTTGGCTTTGGGGTTTTTTTTTTGTTGCAGCTGGGAGAGGGAAATTGGTAAGTTGAGCTGGAAACCTGTGAGGTCAGGCACTGGTTTAGCATTTTGCATGGACAAGCCTCAGAAGCTGACTTAGATTTGGGGCATGGGGCAGGACTAGACCGAAGGGGATGTGAAGGAAAAGTGGAAGCAGAGCCCAAACCAAACCCGGGAGGCCCTGGGAAGAAGTTCTAAACGCACAAATCCTCTGCAGGCAGCTAAGGGCATTTCTCTGCAGCTCCTGCTCCCAGGACTGGCTTCCTCAGGGACAGGGGTGGCAGGAGGCTGATCTCAGGGCGATCTTGGGGGGGGGGGGGGGGGAAGGGGACACACCGTGGGCTGTCCCCACTGCTCAGAGCAGATCTGCCCCTCTCCTCAACAGCGAGGGGATGGGGGAGGAGCTTCCCTTGGGCTTTGGAGGTCTCCAAACAAGACTAAACTGTGAAAAAATGGGATGTTCTCCCTATGCCCGTGGGCGAGGGGCCGTCCCACACCTTGTCCAAACCTTTCCCAGCCCTCCCAATGGCCAAAATCCTCCAGCCTCAGGCCGTGTCATGGAGTGGGTGGCAAATCTCATGCTTCCAATAACCTGTCAGAGCAGCCCAGCTCCTGCTTCGTGCCTGCTCAGAGACACTCAGGAGGGCCCAGGGACTCTTTGTTTTTGGCCAGGGGGCTTCTTGTGACCACCACAGACTACGGGCAAGGGGCCAGAGCTTCCTACTGCACTACATTTCTGAGATACTCCCCCTCCCCCCAATCTAGGATAGAGCTTCTTAAATCCCATCTCAAAGCACTTTAACTTTGTGAACTAACAAATACTTATTTATTATCAGCTAGCGATTACTGTACTTGTATAATTTTATAATATTCTAGAGGGTGAGTTCAGATTAGAAAAGAGGAAAAACAAAACAACAGCTACCAAAAAAAAAAGAACAAAAAACAAAAAAAAAAAAAACAAACAACAATGAACCAACCTTTCAGAGCTGTGACCAAAGTGAGAATGTGATTGTTGAAATAAAGAAAAGAGCCTGGTGAGGGCTGGGTTATTCCTTGGGACTCGAGGGATGTGTGTCCTAGGCTTTGAGGGTTGGGAATGGCTCTTGGGAACCAGTGTCCAGCTGACAGCCTGTGTAGGGAATGGGGCTGAGCCCCCAGTTCTCTGATTTTTATTTTCTTTTGCTGATTTGGGGGGAAAATGAGCTGATGGCTGACAGCATGAGTGGGGAAAATAGGCCAGGCTTGGAATGGAGAGAAGCAGGGAATATGAATCCAAGCTATTAAAAGGTGCCAGCAAAAGGAGGAGAGAACAATTCCTCCCTTTCTCTTTCAAGCCCTCCATCAAAGCACCTCAGCACAAAGGCAGAGCTGGTTGAGGAGCCCGGCAGACCCATCAGCCCCTTTTTCCAAGGCTTTCAAAGGGTTGTGGCTTCACCTGAACACCTGCCCAGCTATTTCTGGGCCTGTCCCTGCAGGTAGCAATGGAAAACACTGATGCATTAGTGGTTAAGTGGGAATCCACCCCCCTCCCTGAGCTCCAGCCCCAATTTGCACCATTGAGCCTGAAGCCGACAGGGACCAGTCCTGGACACGGGGCTGGCGACGGAGCACCTTTGTCCCTTAGGACCCACAACCCAGGCTTTGCATAGAGTTTTGCAGGGGGGGAAGGGGAGGGGCTGTTGGCAGCTGAAAGCGAAAGTCTCCCCTGCCACATTTCTTGCTTTGCACTGGGGTTGGCAGAAAACTTCCCGTTGGCGCCGGCGGCTGCGAGAGCGGCATCTTGACGTAAAGGAGGAGAAGTGAGCCCGGGAGGCAGGCGGCTTTGGGGGGAGCTAAAAGGAGATGTGTGATTTCTGGCAGCCCGGGAGGAGGTGGGGATGCTCACCCAGGATGGGGAAGGGGGAGAAAGGCAGCACCCAAACCTTGCTCGCCTGCCATACATGGGCACCTATTTCCAGCTCTGTGGCTGCCACGCGTCACTTTGCCCAAGCTATAAAAATCCTTCTCTAGAACCCCAGAAGCACCAAAAGGTGCCTTGAGCTGATGCTGAACACCCCCCTGGGCGTGGGTGGGAAGGGACAGGCTGGGCTCTGGGGGGGTGCAGGGTGGTGGTAACACCAGTTTGGCTGCCCCGGCTCTTTGTTTCCTCACACAGAGTAGGGGACCATGTGCTAGAGAGTGTCGCAGACCTCATGGACCCACAAGAGGCTGCAGCAGCATCTCCCTCCCCAGACTTTTGCAAGTGGGACCACATCCTTGCTCCCTGGACACAAACCAGGACAAAAGCCAGAGGTTTTTGCTAAGTTCCCTGGGAAAAGCAACAAAGCTTGAACATTTAGGGCTGCATTTTCATTCTGAGCTCTCATTTCCCCAGCCACCGGCTGTTTCCTATAAATACAATGAGGTGAAACCCGTGGGCCGGGGTTTCTCGTGGGCTTGGGGGGCTGCTGCCCGTGGGGAGGAGGGAGCTGCTGCTGTGGCTGCATTGTTTGAGGGAGTTATTTTGGGAGCCTTGTTTCGATGGCAGTGAGCACGCACAGGAAGGTCAGGTACAGCAGCAGCTTCTTTAGGCTTCCTCTGGCGCAGTAGCAAAACAAAAGCCTTCAGAGTGCTGAACTTTATTTTTTCCCAGCCCTGGGTTTTGGTGGCTATTTCTGTTTCCAGCCTCACCCAGTGGGCTTTGGAGGCCGCTCTGGGAGGAGGGTTTGCTGGGCAGGACAATAGACCCAGGAAATCCTTTAGCCATCTGATTCAGATGCCAGAGCTGGTGAGAAATGGCACAGTAAGTGCCTGCTTATTCCACTGGCTGTAGTCTCCTCCAAGATGTTGTCTCCAGCTATAGCAATCCCCTGGGCAGCTTTTCCTGTGGGGATCAGGATACAGAGCAACACCAGAAGTAGGCTGGAATTCAGATCTCAGGGGTGGAGATCCCAGCGACATCTATCCTTCCTGTCCCCTGGAGAAGGTCACCCTGAGCCCTCTCTGGGTGGTTTTCTTGTCATACATCTTATCCTGGGCTCAGCCTGTCCCGACTCTTTCAAGCTGGAGCTGGCCCAGCAGCACTGTCATCTGCTGTCACCTCTCTTCCAGCTTCCCAAGGGTGTTTTGTCCCTGAGAATCACAAGTTTCAACCAGTCTTGGCCTTAGATCTGTCTGTCCATGTGTAACTCCGGGCTCCTCTCACCCATGATCCCCACTGGGAGCCATACAGTGGGTGCTGCTACATCACTGAGGCATGTCGAGGCCTATGGTGGCAAGAGACACAAGTGGAAAATGCAGCTGCTTCCTAGAAATAGCTGACCCAGGAGATGCTGGAGGAAGTTAACCACGGGATATGCCACCATGCCTTCCTCCCACGCTCCTCTCCTTCTCCTTGCAGTTGCACACGCAAAAACTTTTCCCTCTCCAGCTGTGAATTTCCACTCTGAGATCCCCAAGAGGTGACTTCATCCAAAGAACACATCCCACAAGGGTGAGGTACCCCCTCACAGCTCGATGGAGACCCTGGAAACCAGGCAGCAGCCCAGCAGTTTTTAGGTCTGTGGCTGCACACAGTAAATTAGTAAGAGGAGAATCAGTTTAACAGAGCATGACACTGAAAATGAGCATGAATTGCCCTTGCTTCAGATTCAAGTTTGTCCTGGCTGAGTCTGTTCTCCCAGTGAACTGCTCTGGGTGTCCCTGGCAGCTCCTTGAGCATCCCATGCTCAGCCACGAGTGCCTTGGGGATGCTGCCCAACGCATGCTGGGTCATCTGTGCTCCTGGGGGAAACCACCCAGCAGGAACCACTTGATCACAGCTACAGTCTGTCAGCAGACAAAAGTTTTCTCTTTTTCATCATACTATTATGAAAATGAGTTTCCTCCCCTCGCCTCCAGCCCCAGACTGAATCACAGGGGGTTTCTGGGTGGGAGTTTTACTACTGAAATGTTCTCCACTACCCGCTCATGGGCAGGAGCCGAAAGCTCACAATGAATGGGTTTGCTCACGAGGAGAGCAGGGAAGACCCCAGAATGCAATCACTGCAGAGAAGAAAAGAACCTGCTGGAAAATACAGGAAAACCACCATCCTTCCAAAGGGAGCTGAGCAACATGGGGCCATGTAGTGGTGCAGGTTGTTTTGAAGAGAAGAAAGCAACACAATCAGCTCTGTGCCCTTTTTCCAGCCACCTGTTTCCCACCTGCTCTGCTTGTCTCTTTATCCCAGTGATTTGGTGCAGTCCATTTATTTTCCTCTCCAAATCAGATCTGCTTCCAGTATCACCCTGAGGCCCATCCCAGGCAGTTCCCATCAAGTCAGAGATGCAGAAAGGATGAGTTGCTCCACCAAAACCTCTCTGCTGCATCACTGCACTCTTGGCATTTGTAGAATCATGGAATGGTCTGGGCTGGAAAGGCCTTTCAAGCTCATCCAGTCCAACCCCCCTGCAAGGAGCAGGGGCATCTGCAACCAGAGCAGGCACTCAGCCCCCCCAACCTCACCTGGGATGGTGCGAGGGATGGGGCAGCAATCACCCCTCTGGGCAACCTGGGCCAGGCTCTCCCCACCCTGAGCATAAAAAATATCTTATTCTCTCCACTCTAAATCTCCCTCTTTGAGTTTCAAACCATCACCCCTTGTCCTGTCCCAACAGGCTCTATTCAAAAGTCTGTCCCCATCTTTCTGACAGGCCCCTTGTACTAAAAAGTCACCTGAAGGTCTCCCTGGAGCCCAATCGCCCCCAGGTCTCCCAGCCTGGCCTCCCAGCAGAGGGGTTCCAGCCTTCCCAGCATCGCTGGGGCTCCTCTCAACCAGCTCCAACAGGTCCACAGCACAAAGGATGAGGTTGAGGAGGGGGATTTTTGGGGAGGTTGGTTGGGCTTTGCAGGGACAAGGGGGCTCAGTGAGTTTTTTGTGCTGCAGAGCAGGAAGCTGGGGGGTTCTCAGCAGCTCTCAGAGGTGTGATTTACCATGACGAAGGTGTGGAGGTTAGACACTCTACTTGCTCAGGTGGCAACACGTGCCAGGAGAGCCCAGCCGATAGAAAGCAAGAGCCTGACACCCACAGATGTCACCTCTCCAGAGGAACAGAGCCCTTCTCATTCCCAGGTGTGGGTGTCATGGGAAGAATGACACCGGGGAGGGTGGAGACTCCCTGTTTCGGCTCATCTAAAAATAGCAGGGAGTCTGTGGGGCTCCGTGGGCGAGCTGCTGTGGGGGAGGAGATGGAAACGTCTCCTCTCATCCATGTGCCACTCGCTTTGCTTGTCACAGATGAAGCCATCAGCAAAAGGCTGTCAGAGCCCCTGCAATTTCTGCTGGTTGAGAGTGAAGCTGTGGGTTTCTGAGCACCCACCTGCCGTTTTCTGCCCCTCCCCCCTCCACACTTTCCATCCCAGCCCCCCAGCCGCATGGGTTCCTGCACCCCCGTCGGTTTCCTCTGTGAGTGGGTGTTTGGGGGCTGTCAGAGGAGACAAACCACCACATTTCCTTCATGCAACAGAGGTGACAATGCCGTTGAGGCCTCCCAGAGTGGAGGGCAGGGAGGGAGGGAGGGAGGGAGGGAGGCAGGGCCCCCACGGAAGATGTGTGTGGCACCACTTAGAGATTCAGGGGCCGGGCACGGGGTGATGGAGCATGTTAGCTGGCTCCTCATACTTTGGGAAGGTGATGGAAAGACGGGGTGCAGAGGTGACGCTGAGTGTGATGGGTGGCTGTCGCTTCCCGGATCTGGTGGCCAACAGGGCCACCCAGCCCTCAGCCACGTGGTCCTTTGTCCCTCAGTGTCTATGTCCCATGCCTGTGATTTCAAGAGTGCCAGGGTGTCCAAAGTGCTCCAGATTGACCCTGTTCCTGCAGCTGGAAGGGAGGCAGCAGGTCCCACCCGGAACAGTGACAGTGAAGGACAGGGAGGGTGGCACAGTGGCACCATGTCCTGGAGGCGTGGGGCTGCTCTGGAGTGGGTGCTCACCCATGGCAAGCGCCTTCGTGCAGAGAGTGACCTCTGGGACAAGCAATGGGTGGCTGGGATAAGAGGGGACAGACCCTGTTCCTTAGGACGGGACAGGGACCATGGCTCAGGATGAGGTAGACCCCCTGCTTTGGGAGGGGACGGGGTCCATGGGACAGGAGGGGACACAGAGCCTGTGGCTGCCGGTGTGGGAGGGAGGGGCCGGGCTGGTGGCGGTCCCCGGGCTGGTGGCAGTACAGACGGGGCAGGCGCGCCCCCCGGTGCCCGCCGCCGTTTCGGCAGCTGCCGCCGAGCCTGGCTCAGCATCCTCGGCTGCCTCGTTCCTACTCGCAGTTCCCGGGCGAAAGGAGAACCTAAGAAAGGTTTGAAACCAGCATAAGCCCAGTAGAGCCCTCCCTGAGCTTCTCTTCCTCCAGGTCTCCCAGGAAAATTCAAGGGACCTCCCCTTCCAGAGACCTCCCTTCCCCATGAACTCTCCCACACTCCATTGCTAACTGGTCATGATTGGGTGTTACTGGGCCTGGGGACAAGGGGACGTGGCTGCCGCCACACTCAGGGGTGGGGACCTTTGTCCCCAGCTCCATGGGGGCCACGACACCCCAGAAAAACCTCTCCTTCTTGTCAGGAGAGGGTGTTTGGGATTCCTGCTGATGCTGTAGGGCAGGAGAACCTGGGAAAGGGGAGGTGTCCTGTGGCACCCCCCAGCACTCCCTGTCCTGAGGTCAGTGGCCAGACAGTGCCCAAGGCTGTCCCCTCCTGCAGTGACCCACCAGGTCTGAGCTTTATTAAGTTGAACCCACCCAATTTTATCTGGTTTATTCATTCCTGTCGTGGACAAACTGTTTCTCCCCTTGGCAGCTGGGAGTTCATTTCCACCTCGTTTATCGGGGGGTGGCACAAACCGCCTGCCAGCCTCAAGCCCCGCACGTCCCCTGCCAAACCCCTCCGTGGCAAACCCGGGAGGGGACCGTGCTCTGCCCCATAGCCCAATTTCTGTCTTGGCACCCTGCCCCGGCCCTGGGGTGGCCGTGACTTCATCGGGAGGCGGGCGAGAGCATCTCGCCTTGAGCGGGGCCGGCCGGCGGGGATAAGAGCGAGGCCACCCTCGCCTCTCTGTCCCGTCACCCGCTCCCATGCTCGCCCGGGCTGCGCCCAAACCGGGCACCTTGCTAGGATGTCTCCCTGCCCGAACCGGGGGATGCCGCCGGGCCGGGGGGGCTGCTACCCCCATCTCGCCGACTCCTCGACCCTTCAACCAATTGCCCGGTGACTGGCGAGCCGGTTGGCTAAACCTCTACCGCTTCTGGCAGGAGGGAGGCTTCCACAATGTCCATCACATCATGGCTCGAAAGTTCCAGCAGTTTGGGCCCATTTACAGGTGAGGTGGTGTCGGGTCCAAGCGTCCCCCATCAAGCTGCTCCCCAGCTCTGGCAGCCTTTCCAGTAAGGGATGCTGCTATTCCCAGTATTACTGGGAATAAGGGGTAAATAGGTGGTTTTGCTGTGGGAGCAGCACGGGGCGGGCTTGATGTTATGGTTGGGGGTGTGGGGGTGGGGGGTATAGGAGAGACTCATTTATGCCTTGTGGATGTGGGATGTCGGGAAGAGGTGGTGTCAGGGGTGGAGAAGGACCCTGCCCCTCATGATGGCTGAAGGTCTGGAGCTGACACCCCAAGTCAGAGAGGAGAAGGTGGAGTCCAGGTCCAGCACCCCCCGGGGGCCTGATCCTGGTGCTGAGCTGCTGCATCCCCCAGGATGGCACCTCCTGGCAGGATTTTAGGGGGTGAAGGTAACTGATCTGGAGAGGTGAGAGGCTGTGGGTGTGGGTCAGGGTGTGTGTGACCCCTCCCTTCTCCCGCCGGCAGGGAGAAGTTGGGTGTCTATGAGAGCGTGAACATCATTAACCCCTGGGATGCTGCCACCCTCTTCCAGGCAGAGGGGACGCTGCCAGAGCGCTTCAGCGTGCCCCCCTGGGTGGCTTATCGTGACTATCGCAACAAGCCCTACGGTGTGCTCCTCAAGTGAGTCAGGGGACCCAGGGGGAGCCCTCAAAATTGACCTTTCAGGTCCTATCACCTGGAATGTGAGGTGGTGGGAAGCTGGAGCATCAGAATGGCGACATTGGCTGTCCCTGTGCTTTTGGGGGTTGGCATCCTCCAGGGAGGGGGTGGGTGGGGGGAAGGACACCTGTGACCCCCCCCACCTTTGACATCTCACAGGAAGGGGGAGGCCTGGCGCTCGGACCGTCTGATGCTGAACAAGGAGGTGCTGTCACCACGAGTAGTGGAGGGTTTCGTGCCTCTGCTGAGCCAGGTGGGCGAGGACTTTGTGCGACGGGCACAAGCCCAGGTGGGCAAGAGCGGCCGGGAGCGCTGGACGGCCGACTTCACCCACGAGCTCTTCCGCTTCGCCCTGGAGTGTGAGTGTTGTGGGCAAGGCATGTCCCCCCCCCCCCAAACCCTGAAACACCCCTTTGCAGGGTGTCCCAGCTGGTCAAAATGCTGCTTTTCCCCAGTTTCATCCTTGGAGATGGGCAAATGAGCTTCTCCTGCAAAGCTGGAGGGTCTAGAGGGATGTCTTCTCTCCAGACAAGTAGAAAACAGTTCAACACTGCTGATCAAATAGTTTTATCAACTCCTGGTCATCACTTGCTGCCAGCCCTACGCAACAAGGGGCACCTTCATGGTCCCAGCGAGTAGGAGACCAGGCCAGGTCCTCGTAGCCATGGAAAGGCTGGAGCTGGCCATGGGAGGGTGGAGGGGATGAGGGTGAGGACAAAATGACCAGGTCCCCTCACGGGTGCTGTGCTCACAGCTGTGTGCCACGTGCTGTACGGGGAGAGGCTGGGGCTGCTGCAGGACTTTGTGGACCCTGATGCTCAGCGCTTCATCGATGCTGTCACCCTGATGTTCCACACCACCTCGCCCATGCTCTACCTGCCACCCACCCTCCTCCGCCACCTCAACACCAAGACATGGCAGGACCACGTCTGGGCCTGGGATGTCATCTTCTCCCAGGGTGAGTCTTCTGGCCACACCTCCCCATGTCACCCAAGGCCTTTTTGAGGACTTAGCTCCAGAGTGCAGCCTCATTTCACCAGCATGGAGACCTTCTCCTGGGTCAAACCACCCAGCACAGGGCCACCAAGGCCAGGAAGGCTGGAGCTTGTGGGATGGAGCAGTGGGGAAGCATCCAGCAGCTATGCAGGGCAGATGATGGGCATCATGTTATGGAGAGTATGTTTCCCAGAGGGGCTTGAGGTCTCTGAGAGCTTTTGGCACCTGGGACAACCCTCCTGCACGGTGTCCCCACAGGGCATGCTCATCACCCACCCAACCACTGACAGAGACCATAGTCCTAAGATGCCAAGGTGCCACATCTGGTGCCTTCCTCCTCCTCCACCATGGCACCAGGGGAGGAAGGCCACACCATGTCTCCATGTCTCCTCAGCGGATAAATGCATCCAAAACGTCTACCGGGACCTGAGGCTGCAACGCAAGAGCACCAAGGAGTACATGGGCATTCTCTGTAACCTCATCATGCAGGACAAGTTGCCCTTGGATGACATCAGGGCCAGCATCACCGAGATGATGGCAGGCGGGGTGGACACGGTGAGGAGCAGGCAAGGTGGTTGGGTGGGCAGAAGGTCCTGGCTGGTGTAGAGCTTTGCTCCCCTGTCCCTCTCCAGACTTCCATGACGCTGCAGTGGGCCATGTTCGAGCTGGCACGATCCCCAGGGATCCAGGAGCAGCTGCGGGAAGAGGTCCTGGCTGCCAAGAGGGAGGCAGCAGGGGACAGGGTGAAGATGCTGAAAACCATCCGGCTGCTCAAAGCTGCCATCAAGGAGACGCTCAGGTGAGGAGGACCAACCCAAACCCCTCCCCTGCTGGCAATTGTTGGGATGTTGTGCATTAGGATGGGACGTGGGTTGGGCCAGGCTGTCTCAGAATCAGCTGCATGGGACCTGTCCCCTCCAGGCTGCACCCTGTGGCGGTGACCCTGCAGAGATACACCACACAGGAGCTCATCCTCCAGGACTACTGCATCCCACCCAAGGTGAGCATGGTCACTGCTTCACATGGGGCTCTGGGAGGAGGTGGGACCTGGACCACAGGAGGGTGACATAATGGGGAGCAGCCACGGGTCTGGATCCCACCCCTGTACCCCACCAGAGAAGCCCCAGTGGGAAGCCCCAGACCCACAAGATCGATCCTTCCCTGCAGACGCTGGTGCAGGTCGGTCTCTATGCCATGGGCAGGGATCCTGAAGTCTTCCCCAAGCCAGAGCAGTTCAGCCCTCAGCGTTGGTTGGCATCGGGCCCCAAACACTTCAAGGGGTTAGGTTTTGGTTTTGGACCCCGCCAGTGCCTGGGGCGCCGGATCGCCGAGCTGGAGATGCAGCTCTTCCTCATGCAGGTGAGTGTCCCGCTGCTGGGGACACCTGGGACTTGGTGCTGGAAATGGCTGGGGAGGTGGCTTGGTACGTCCAAGTGTTTTCCATCTGCACTTTTCTCCTCCATACCAGATCCTGGAGAACTTCAAGATCGAAACCATGAGAGCAGTGGAAGTGGGGACCAAGTTCGATCTCATCCTGATCCCGGACAAACCCATCTACTTGACCTTACGGCCGCTCCAGTCTCAGGAGTGAGGAGGGTGACATCCAAGTGGTTCCAGTTTGGGGGACATCCCCAACAGCCTGGCAAGTGCTTTTGGCCCCTTCCAGCCCAGGGCTGTGATTTGGGGGACGCCTGAGATGCTTTCATGGCCACAGCCTTGGCTCAGCCCGTCCCTGCCTTTGCTCCAGCCCACTCAAGGCTGCGCTTTACGACACGCTGTGGGGAGATAAACCAGAGCAACCTCAGCCCCCTCCCACCCCCGGAACCCCCCAGGACACTGCAGGTGGGTGAGTGGGTGGGTGCTGCTCTCCTCTGTTTGCTGAGGAGGGGTGATGGGGGGATCCTCCAACACGTGCTGATGTTTTTGCTTCGCCTCTGATTTGCTGTGGAATTTCATCACGTGAAAAAGCAGAAGCTCTGTTTTTTTTGTCAGCGTTGGGATTCCTGGTCCCTCTGCCCAGGAGCAGGTTAGGGCAGGGGAGCCAGGGGCTGAGATCTTCTCCGGGGGGTTGTGGAGATTACTGGCAGGGTCTGGTGGGCAATGGGAAAATGTTTCAGGGAGCTAGAAATATGTATGTGTGTGTCCCCCTCTCTGTGGGGCATCGGGTGGGGATGAGAGGGCTGCAATAAGGGGGGTTGAGGTTGTGAGGGATATCCTGGAATGTTGGGGGGCAGGGGGTGTGCTGCATCCTTAGGGACCATCATCCCCCTTCCCTCTTGCCCAGGTTCCTACAGGGACTCTGAGGCAAATCCCAACTGATGTGGGGGTGAGCAGAGAAGCCCCCAGCTATTCCCCACCCTGCCCCAGTGCCTGGCTGCAGAGGGGCAGCTCTGAGCCTCCATCGTTCCCTCTGCCAACCCCCGTGTGGGGTGCCCCAGTCCCCCCCAAATGCTCACTGAGGTGGAGGGATGAAGGAAGCCGTGCTCCTGCTCCAGCAGCCGAGTCCCAAGCTCCTGCTTCTCCCGTCCCCACCTCCTCGCCGCATCCTTCAGCTGGGACAGACCCAAACCAGGCTGGTTTTCTCCAAAGTGCAGGTGATCAGGGGTGTCCCACCCCCATCCCAAGCCCCCCATCATCAAGTGGGGTGCAGGAGAGTGATACCCACCTGTCTCTCCAGCACCCGCCCGCGGGCTTGTGACTCCTCCAGCTTGGCCAGCAGAGACAGCTTCTCCTTCCCCCCCAAAACACCCTGCAGGCCATAAGATGAGCAGGAGGGAGATGATGGATTACATCCTCTGCTCATGGGAGGAGTAAGCCACGGGGGTAGCTGTCACTCCATGGAGCAGGAGCTGCCACCTCGGTGATGTCCCCAGTATGCCCAGTTACCTCCTGGCGTTTCTTTCTGGATTGCCATGGCTCTTTCCCATCATCCCAGCCCTGTTCCACTCTCCCCAGTCTCACCGGCAAGGCTGGGAGCTGTGGGATGATGGGGGGTGAGGGGTGGGGGGGTCTTGCCAGTTCTTCCCGCAGCCTGCGGTTCTCGGCCAGCAGCTCAGTGTATAGCTCCCTGGGAAGGGTTTCACCTGGGGCATGGGGTGGAGGGAACATTGGGACATGTCCTACACCCCTCCCATGCAGAAATGGGGGCCAGGAGCAAGCCCTCACCTTCCCCACACCCAGAGGTGGGCACTGGAGGGCTCAGGGCCAACTCTGATCCCCCACCACAGCCCATTCCATGGTGCAGACCATCAGAAGGAGATGGCCACCAGTGGAGCCCAGCAGATGTACATGGGTTCCTGGCTCTGAAAGTCCCCATCCCTGCTTGCACTCACCTGCTGGCTTCCCACTGCTGCTTCCCACCCTGGTGAGCTTCTCCTTCAGCACCCTCTCCATCATCTTGATCACCTGTGGGAGAGAGCAGAGCTGTCCCCATGTCAGCAGCTCCATCACATCACCTCAGCCACCATAGTCCTAGGACCAGGTTGTGCTCGTAGAGGGGCAGGATGGGTCAGAAGGTTTTATTTGCACCATGGAGCCTTGTGCCCCCCATTTCACCTTATCCTGCTGCCGCACTGTCTCTTCCAAGCCCTTCATCTTGGCTACCTTCTCCTGGCACCTCCTCAGTGCAGCTTGCTGCTGCCGGTGGGCTTGCTGGAGCAGCACCAGGTCTTTCTCCTTGTCATTTTTCTAGTGGGACAAGGAAGAGGAAAAGTCCCCAGTGACCTCTGGGCTCAGCCTCAGGCCGTAGGGCATCACTTACAGGGTTGGGAAACCCTCATGGGGGGAGTCCTGGGGCTTTCAGGCACTTGCTTGGCTATGGGGGTGCCATGGTAGTCTCCTTACTGCCTCCCCTGCTCCTCCCCACAACCCCATCCCACGGGCAGCCCCTGCCCAATTCCTCCAGCACCCTTACCCGGATCAGCTCGTTCTGCAGCTGCTGGACACGGTCCTTCAGTCTCCTCATCTCCGCTGTGCCAGCCACCAGCTTGTGTTTGAAGGTGGCTGCAACAGCCAGTGCCATGTTCTTGCCACCCAGCTGGGGAACAGCGTGGTCCCCTCCACTGTACCAGTGTGAGGGATCCCCCTGTGCCCATCTCCCCCTTCCCCACCACACACCAAGTCTGTCCAGCAGCTCCTCCCGGGTCATGACGTCTAGGTCCACGTCGGCCAGCCGAGCGTGGCCCAGCTCCTCCTGTGAGGCCAGGCTGTGCCGTAGGTGCCCGTTCTCCACCTCTAGGCTGGTGACGTGCTGGCGCAGGGACAGGAGGTCCCCTGCCATCCGCTGCAGTGCCAGGTGGTAGCTGCTCTCCTCCTGCCAGCCCAGAGCAGAGCTGGTGCCAGCCCGCTGCCAGATGGGGTTTTCCCCAGCACCCAGAGCTCAGCTGAGGGGATTTGTCTCAAGGGCCAGACCCACCCATGGGGGAGCTAAGAAACATCCAGTTTTTCTCCTCCTCCAACTGTCCATCCTTCTTGTCCTCATCCATCCATCCATCCATCCATCCATCCATCCATCCATCCTAATTCTCCTCTCTATCCTTCTCCAACCATCCTTCCATCCATCCATGATCATTCTCCACTCTATCTATCCTTCTTAACCATCCATCCATCCTGTGCCATCTATATCTCCTGCCCATCCAAACCTTCCCTGCACCCACCCCCCTCCCCCTCCACCAAACAGACCACCCCCTTCCCATTTCCCCATCTCTTCCTACCACCCTCTTGGGGGGAAAAAACCTCTTCCAAGGACATGGAGGGTGGAGCAGTGTTGGAGCTGGGGAGTCAACCTCAAGATCTGAGCCTGATGAGGCTTTGCAGGTCTTGAAAAGAAGGGAGGTTGTGAAGCATCACAAAAGGGTGGCTGGTTTATGCAGGTGAGCCTGGGGGGTTTCTAGCACCTGGGGAACACCTTGCTAGGTGATGCTGGGGGAAATAATTCCCTGAAGGTTTGCATCTTCTCAGGATGACCCTCCTGAACCCCTGCCAACCACGCTGGGCTGCAGAAGGGATACTGGCAGCAGGGACCTTGGCCAGAAGGAGCCATGTGCCTCAGCCCCCCACTCCCAGCCTTGGGGCTGGCCTTGGCCAGCAGCCTGCAGGGGGAGGGGTGGCTGTGGCACCAGGAGAGGGTGCAGCAGCATCATGCAGCCTTGGGAAAGGGGGGGAGAAGAGGGGGGCAGGTGCAGCCAGAGGCTCAGCTACTTCCTCCTCATCTGCCTGAGAGCTGTTTAACCCAGGACTTGGTTCATGCCCAAGATAAATCCCCCTCCAGACAAACTCAAGGGCTGCCCCCCCCACACCTTCACTCACCAGCAACGTAGAGCTGATAGCAGCCTGGGTTTGGTCCCCACGGGAGTCAGGACCTGTCTTGGGGACACTGCTGTGTCCCCCGAAGTCCCCACTTCTTCCAGCTCCTCCCATCTCCCCATCACCCACCGATTCCAGGTGATCCCCAGTGATGTCCTGGGACCTGCAGACCAGAGAGCAGCGGGACATCCTTGGCCAGCTGCTCCTGCTAGGGTGAAACCACCAGCAAAGCCTTGGCCAGGGAGCCCTCCAAGGGACACAGGAGGGTGTCTGGGGTTCAGGGGGGCAAGGCAAACACTGGTGAGGATGGGGGTGTGGAAAAGCTGGGACCCTGAGGGAAATGAGGAGGAAGAGCAGCAGTGATGGGGAAGAAGACACTGCTGGAGAAAACATGGAGAGAATGGAGGAGAAAACCACCCCAAGGAAGATGAGAAGAAGGAGCCAAGAGGGAGCTGCAAAAGCTGCATAGTCCCCTTACCTCCCTTCCTTCAATGGTGATTCTGTCCCATGTGGGACCGGCTGCTTTCCAGGCAGGATACTGGCCACAGCATCAGCTGCTGGGAGGGACACATCATCTTGGTGGAGCTGGCAGGAGACATCAGACAGAGGGTGAGGATGAGGAGTAGGATCCTGGAGGGTTTCTTCAGCCCTTTCCCACACTGCTGGGAGCAAAACCCCTTTGCCTTCATTGCTCTGGGGTCAGGATCCAGCCCTGCCCCCAGACTCTCTGGCAGACTATCTGGTCTGTGATGCTTCAGAGCCCCCTTGAGGGCTCAGATGAGACATAATGTGCCCATAGGGCTGGAAGACCTTCTACTGAGGATGGGAACACTTAGAAATGGGTTTGAGCATCATCTTGTGGCTGGACCCTTAAGGGGAAATTTGGCTACGACTGAAAGCAACCCCAACTGGGTGTTGTCCCTGTAACGGAGACCTCTGTATCCTCAGCTCCCTCTGGTGACACCCCCATCCCCACCCCCTTCCCCCAGCACTCACAGTGGAGGAGAAGGGTCTGTAATACAGCATCACCCCCACTCCTGGGGTGCCTCAGTCCCTCCAGCACCCCTCTCCCAGCAGCCAGCCCTGCCCGGGGTGGGTTGCCAGGCTCTGCCTGCCCCAAACAAACTCCCCAGTGTCTCTGTCACCCCCAGCCAAACACCTCATCCCCAGATGTGTCACCACCCTAGCTGCCAGTTGGTGGACTTACAGTGATGCCGGGGGGTTGTAGCATGAGGAAAAGCTGAGGTTTTTTCTGCTGGCAAAGAGATTTAGGCGGCTGCTGGCAGCTGGCATGTCAGCGGCTGTTGCTACAACACAACCCTTCTCTTGGCAACTCCTCCTTGCAGCAGCTCAGAACCTAAAACCACCCCCCCCACACTCAGGTGGGTGCATTCTGGGTGCAGGCAGCTGCTTCTGCTCTTCCTTGCCCATGTCTCTTCCCCTTTAGCATCCCTTTGAGCACTGCACATCCCATTACCACTTTCAAAGCCACCACTGCCCATCTCTCTTTGAGCCCCCAGCCCTCCCTCTCCAGCCCAGTTTTGCCTTATCTCAGACCCAAGGAGGTGACTGGGTGGCAGACAGTGGCTGGTCCCAGTGAAGCCGGGTGGCTCTGGTGATGCCAGCTCCTCATTTCCATACCTTGGCTGTGGGTATGGGAATGCTCCCACCTCCCAGCAAGCTCCTCTGATGCTTCCAGCACCAATTAACTTCTTGAAGTTATGCTGGGCAGCATCGGGCTTCGGCTCCTGATCCCAAGCAGGACTTCATTCACTGATCAAACTCCACTTGCATCCCCAGATTGGATTTAAAGAGTTTGAAGTCCAGGGATGCTCACCCAAAACGGGTCCCCCGGTCCTGTCTCCCATTCAGGGCACCCACAGAGGTTCTCCTGCCTCCCTCCCGCGGTGACATCCCGCATCTACCTCTCCTTTGGTGTCGGTTAGGGAACAAAGAGGTTGGTGTAAGTCGATGGAGCCCCTCTCTCCCTCGTCCCGTTCCATCAATTTTTCATCAAAGAGCCAGTGGGAAGCGTGCAATTATCTGCTCCATCAATAATGCACAGCACTGTGCTCGCCTGGCCCGCGCCGGGCAGCTGCTTTCCCTGCCGCTGCTGGGTTCTTCTGCAGCTTTTTCAGGCTCAGCCAACACCCATAGAAGCTGGAAAACCATCCCCAGCCTGTAGTCCCAGCCTGGTGCTGCTCAGACACCCACCACTCCGTATTTCTGCCTGGGATGGGCAGCATTACCCGCTGCTGACTCCAGGGAAGAGGGCAGAGTTAAGGGTATTTAAGGAGTTTTCCCCCCCTCCACCTCCTTTCTCAAATCCACCCAGAGATAACTGAGTCTCTGCTTCCCGCAGGGGGCTGGGATGAAAGGCTGGGAAGCCACGTCTGAACTGATAGAAGCTTTGAAACTCCTGGCACTCGCTATTTATTTTTTAATATTTTTTTTCCCCCATCACTCCCAAGCCTCTGAAGCTTCAACTGCCTTTCGAGCCTTTTATCCACCCCGAACGAGCTACCCCCTCCTTCTCGTCTTTGCTCAGGCCAAGTTGTTGGGTTTTGTTGTTTTTTTTGTATTTACTTAACAAATTGCTCCCAGATGCTTTGATGCATCCTATTAGCTGGAATCAATTCATCTCTAGATGGAGCATCACGGAGCAAAGCGAGGCAGGGAACTGGGGGCTGGCAATGAAACACCTAAGAATAGGGTGTGCCAGAGGATTCTGCATTCTCATGACACGACCTGACCCCATCCCTGGCCAGGGAAGGGACAGCAAAGCAGCCCGGTGAGGGGCTGAGGATGGGACACTTTGTTTTCCTGGTGAGCACGGTGGCATTCGAGCCCCTGGCAGTGCACCAGCCTCTTGCACAACCCCATCTCCCTCCAGCTCAACAAATAACACGTCCCTGGGTGAGCGTTAAGCCCAATTCCTTAATTGTTCTGAAGATGGGATAAGCTCAGATTTACATATCTGAAGGGAAAAAAAAGTAAAATCAAATCGCTGTAGCAGCTTAGGAAGATCAGAGGGGAAAAAAAAAAAAAAATATCCTATTTTCCTCCTCTTTTCTCTAACAAACCCCAACCCCCCGGGAGATTTATAGGTTCCCCAGAGGATTTACAGGTTCTCCGGGGGATTTACGGTGATTTTTAGCCCCGCACACCTTGTCTGGACCCAGAAGGCGGCAAATAAACGGCGTTTTATCTGATTAAACCAAGAATGAACTCCCCGTGCAGGCCCGGGGGAGGGGGGGCCGTCCTGGGAGCTCAAGGGGTGGGGTGTATATTAGCCAAAGCATCACAATTCAATTTAAGAGTTAATTGGATTGCCTCGGAAAGTGCTTAATGTGAGCCGAGTTGGATTTAATAGAGACACCACGTCTTCTGTTGCTCTTCCTAAGCAAAAAGATGATTTTAGGGCAGGTGATTAACATCTCTACTGGCTCCGGGACCAGCTGCCGGCTGCTGATAGCGCGTCGGACAAGGAAATAAAAGCCTCTGGATTACAACTGGGCAAGGGGGGAGGTAAGATGTTGGTTGTAGAGACGGCTGCTCCTTGGGCTCCCACCAGCCTGCCTGCTTCTTCAAGATAAGGCTCAAGAAAGCAGTAGTGCTACCAGCAGGGACTGTGATTCCTCTGCGAGTCGCTGCTGGGTTATTTTGCTCAAAGAGCGAGGAAAAAAAAAATAAAAGAGGAAAAAAAATAAAAGGAAGAAAAAAAAAAGGAACTAAAAAAGATAAAGGAAAAAAAAATTGCCGAGTAGGATAGAGGTGGGATGACTTTGGAGAGCAAACTGTGGCTGAGTCAGCTCCTGGCCACTGCAATACAATTCCACTCCCCATCCCGCTGCAGGGGGCTGTTTTTGGAAGGGGTAGGGACAGTCCGAGTGATGGCCCCAAGTGCTGCTCATGGTAACTGGGGGGAAAGTGAGGAAGGGGAGGTTAGCAGAGCCTCCCAGGATGGGTGTCTCCTCCCAGCATGGGTGAAACCATCCCCCAGTGCTGCTGCTCAGCTGTGACCACAAACTGGGGCTAGACCTAAAAAAATCCCCTCCTGAGATCAAAAAATAAGGGAAACAGATTTCAACTGTCTCCACTGGGTCTTTGCAGTATTTTTTTCCTCCGAAGAAAACAGTCTTATCTGTACTTTAAGACAAAGATACTTCCAGCAGCTGGGGATGTGAAGAAGTGGAGAAAAAGAAGAAGGATAAACCCCAAGCTTCCCCACCACCCTCCGAGTGACAGGCACTGCTGTAACTCGTCCTTGGCCTGGCAGACACTTTATTGGCAGAGCTGTGACCATCCATTTTCCCCTTCGTTTATGTATTGATACCATTTGCTGATAAAACACCCCTGGCTTCTCAGCAGGAAGAATAAATCCATCAACATGCCAAGCCATGGCCCTGAGCACTCACTGCCTGGAGCGTTTACCACCCCCTCGGTCATTAGACCCCATCCTTCATTAATTAGCACGGGGAAAGGCTGAGAAGTCGTTAATTTAGGATGGGTGAGCCCTTCTGCGCTGTTTTCACCAAGGATTGAGTATCTCTGCCAGGACTGGCTTGGAGCAGGATGCTCCAAGGGCATGCACATGCCAACATGTGCACCCCTAATACACCAAAAGTTGGGGTTTTGAGTAAATTTTCTCGAATTTTCTCTTTCTCCTGCTCTGCTTCACTGCTGAGGTCCATAAACCACCCACACACACACACCCCCAGCAATCCAGACCCAAGCAGGTGAAGCACATGCAAAACCCACCGAGCCTATGCTATTTTCTGACCTTGCCTGGAGACTGAGTCACCAAAAAAAAACCCCACATTCAATGTAGGAGTGGCACTCAGAGCATTTGCAACCCCCCCTAACCCACTTGCAGCCTCCCCCAGCCCTCTGGGATTCAGTCCCTGCCCCATCAGCACCCTCCACTGCTTTGTAAGAGCCATGTGCCTCTGTCCCCCTCCCCTCCATCCCACCTCACCCTATCTTGGCCTCAAGAAAACAGCATTTCCAGCTGCCTTTAGGCTGGAAGCAAGGATGGGGATATTGCAGATGGATTTGGGGTATCTGGGGCCTTCTGCCATACTCTAAATTCCACCAAGTCTCCTGATGGGGGTCACCCCATCTGTACTCCCGTGTCACACAGTGGGAACACTGGGGAAGTCACTGGATGAACATCTTAATGTACCAGGCTCATCATCACTGGGGTGAAAAGCTAATTAAATAAAAAGGGAAGCAAATTGCTGAGTCCTTAATCTCCTTTGAGAAGTGAGATAAATATGATCTGGGGTCACCTTAGGTGATTTGCAGAGCTCTTTTATTAAATGATTTCATCCTGCCTAATGGATGTGCTGGGGAAACCCACCCAGCCCCACCTGGTGAGTGTTGTACACATGGGTGCTCCAGCACCCATGGATGTCCAAGCCTAGCTGAGCAACCTTATCGCAACCTTCCAGCTTCTCCTGCCTGCATCCCGGCCTCTTCCATGCCCTGGGCAGAGAAGCAGCTCCCAGGGGGTGGATGAGCAGCTCCCAGGGGGTGGATAAGCAGCTCCCTGGCCGTGCCCGCAGCACCGGGCGGGTCTCGGCAAGCGGCGGGGCTGACGCTAGATGGGGCTGGAGCCGCGCACCGGGCCGCCGACGGGAGGGCAGCTTCTCTCTTGCAGCAACCTGAAGCATCTGCAGCCCTTGAAGCATCTGCACCCCCTGAAACATCTGCAGCCCTGAAACATCTGCACCCCTTGCAGCTCCCTCACCTCTCACAGCACCTGCTCTCCTCACAGAACCCACAGCCCTTTCAGCATCTTCAGCCTTTGGAACATGTTCAGCCCTTGCAGCACCTTCCCTCCATTCACTATCCTTTTCCCTTGCAGCATCCTCATCCACTGCATCACCTTCACCTCTCACAGCACCTTCTATCCACATCTCTTGGCCAGTGGGTCACTTTTACAAGCATCATCCCCAAGGAGCTGGTGGACCCCATACCATGCTGGGGGTCCCCTCCCAGCTTGCAAAGGCAGAAGACCCCATTCAGCAGTTACAGTAGCCCTTGCTTTCCTCAGAGGTCACCCAGCAACTGGAAATGGGCCCAGTAAAGGGGTCCCAATGCTGCTGCCAAAGCATGGAATCCTGCCCCACCATGGTGTGGTTTTGAGGGACAACCTGCACATCTGGGCTCCCATGTGATGGAGCTGATGGGACATGTGAACCAAATGTCAGCAAGGAGAAATAAAATGACATTTACTTCTCCCAGCCCCGCACGAGGCCTTTTGTAAAACCCATGGCATTGTCAGGTCAGGGAAATGAGGGTGATGGGAGCAGGGAAGGAAAGGCTACAAGAAGCAGCAAATGTTTGAAGAGGCTGCAGAAAACGCCCCCCTAATCGTTAAGTGCTGCTTGTAAATTATTCATCGGCTGGTAAGAGAGGCACAAATCTATTCAGCGAGAGGGCAGAAGGGTAGGAAAACACAGTTAGTCAGAGCCTGGCATAAATCTCAGCTTAAAATCAGAAAGCACAACCAGCAGAAATCAGTCTCAGACCTGGGGAAACCCAAGACGGGTGGAGGGAGGTTTCAAATGTCCCAGCCCAAACCTGCACAGAGGCAGGACCAGAGCCAGGGGTCTACCCCATCTCCCATAATATTCCCCATCACTTTGTTTTCCTCTCCTCCACCCCCCACTTTTTAATGAAGGCATTAACAAGCAGATCTGGAGCAGGACCTTCAAAGCCGCAGGGTAGGGCTGGGGATCAGGGTTTGATCAGCCCGAGCTGAGTGGAAAGAAGTGACAGGGCTGTGATCAGCCAAGTGCTGCCTCCCCAAAACCTCCCCCCACCCAGATCCAGCTGCCGGTGGGGGGCTGTCATGTCCTGGCTCCCTCCTGCACGCACGCTCCATTAGTAGGGTGTCAGCCCCGATTCCCAGGGCTGTCAGGAGATGGGCTTCCCAGGGCTTTCCAAGCAAATCCCTTGCACGGCGCTGCAAGCGGAGTGAAAAGAATTGGTGCTTTAGGGGGAAGGAGAAAAGCAAAAGAAAGAAAACGGTTGTCAAAGGTTGGGGGGGGGGGGGAAATATAATAATCCTACCATCAAAGCTTTCTAGCTTCACAAGCCAGAAAAAAAAAAAAAATAAATAAAGGAAGATGTTTAGGCAGGTCCAGGACTTGTGAAAATCCTTTCTGGGCTCCTATTGCCCCACTCAAGCTTTCAAATTGGATACTGGAAGCAACCAGGAGCCCATTTCCCACCCTCCCTCACTTTATCACCATAGGGATGCTCTGTGAGGATCCAGAGAGAAGGATTTGAGGCTATTCAGGGCATCGGCACAAGCAAAGAGCGAAACCAGGGCTGAAAACACATCACACAGACCATGTAGTGATGGCAGGGATGGATCCAGTGTGGGTCTGGAGGGTGTTGAGGCTTTTCTGGAGCCTTGGGGCAATATGGTCCATCCAATTTGGAACTCATCACATTGAAGCTGTGCTGTGGTACCCGCCTCCGCACGCCCCATTACTGGTTTCCATTAGGCTGGGCATAAAACAGCTGCCGAGGCCAAGGAAAAGGAAGCAATAAAGCTCAGTGGATTGGAGGAATTAAAACAGCTGGAGGAAAAAAAAATAAATCTCGCTTTTCTCAATTTTTTATGGTTGTTATTTTATTGCTAATTTTCTTCCTGCTTTGCTGCCTGAATTGCAGCTAGAGGAACTGAGTTGAAGGTGGGGTTTGGGCAGCACAGGTCCCCCCCTCCTCCCCTCCTAGCTCTTTAATAAGCAGAATTGAGGTTTAACGACCTGTTATTTTTAAAGCCAGATGGCTGAAAGTACAGGAAGATATTAGGACCACGAGGGCTGGGTTTGAATTCATCCAAGGGCTCCATTTAGCAGTACAAAGGGCTGGAGGAGGAGAGCAGATGCCTTTTATATTTTTTTTATTCTCTCCTAGAGCCGAAAGGTATGAGCTGGAGCTGCCTGAGGTTTCCCACACAATGCAGTGGTAATAGGAGAGAATTTACTAAATGGATTTGGGATTGAGTAATTAGATTGAAGTTGCCTCCAGTAAGGTGCTGGGACACTGTCCCCCTCCATCTCCTGTGCCACCCTGAAATAGTCAGTGCCCAGGGATGCAGCCACTGATGGAAATGCTCTTCAATGACCACACCACCAGAAGTACCACCAGGCTATGGCTAAAACTTGCTGCTCCCAACAAGGATGGATGAGAGGTTAAAATGTGGGGTTTGAGATGTTTTTTGACTGTTTCAAGGCACAGCACGTGCCATCATGGAGGCTGGCAGAGGGCAGGATGCTGGCGTGGCACCGCTGGCTGCTCCTCTGGCTTCTTACCTGGCAATAAAATGGGTGCTCAGGGGCTGTCCCCAGCTCTTCACCCCTCTCCAGTGTGCTGAGGTCCAGGCTGGGGAGGCCATTGCTGCTGGATGGGGTCAGGAACACTGCTGGTCTCTGTGAAGGGAGAAGCAATGGGCTGGAGGATGGATGACAGGGACAATGAGAAGCCACCCTGCTGCATGTCCCCTGTGCCACCAGCCACATCTCCAACAGGCCATGGCAAAGAGCTGTGGGTTGGCTACACTCAGCTCATCTTTGCAAGGGGAGCTTTGGGTAGAGAGGGGCGCTCTGGGGCAAGCTAGTGCTGGATCACCAAGGCAAGGAGGTAGGAGCCGGTTCTTCACACCAAAGCCTGTGTTGGTGGAAACAGAAGCTCTGTGCCCAGCTCAGCCTATCCCAGGCAGGCAGTAGGTGAGTATCCAGGGATGCTAAAAGCCACTTTGTCACCCAGTGCTGCTGCCGGACGATGCCCCTCCGGCACATGGGCAGTGGCTGCCAGACCCCTGCCAGACGCTGCCGGCAGCCGTAATGTGATTTTCCTGGCCCCTCATTTCCCGCGCCGGGCTCTGCGAGCCCCGCTCCCCTCCGCCAGCCTGGCTTTTATAGACTCCCCCCTAATCCAGTTAGAGGGGGAAGTCGGATCTAATGGAATAAACGATGGAGTCCGTGCGCTCCTCGCCGCTGCCTGCGCCAGCAAGGTCACAGCCAAGGGCCCTCATCCCCATCCTGGCCATCCCAGCTCCCCAGTATCAGGGTAGGTTTGGGTGCTAGGGTTCTACCCTGCTACTGGGACCATTGCATTGCACCGTTGAGCGTCACCCAGTAAATCCCAGGCTCCTCCCCACCTCACAGCGGCTCTCTTTGCTTTGCCAGCTGAGCCCACCCCAAAGCCGCCGTGGGCACGGGCACCGGCGAAATGGCCCTCGACGGCTACAGCTCCGTGTCTGCGCCCAACCTCGCCTCGTTAGTGCGGCTAATGAGGGCAGCGAGCAGGAGGAGGTGTCCGGAGGCGTCTCCGTGCCCTTCCTCCCCACCGCCTCATTAACACCATCAGCATCATCATCCCTTGTGCTGCCGCATTTCATTGTGCCCCCGGTCTCAGGCTCCTCCAGCATCAAAGCCGGGGTGAAGATACCCCCCTCTCCCTACCCGCCCGGCCACTCTTCCGCTTCCTCGGGGAATAACATCATGCAAAATGCAACAGTTTAGGCTCAGCCTGCAATTTACAGAGGCCGGTTTACAGATGCTACCCAGCGAGCCGGAGCTCTGGCCAGCCCGGCCCCGCCACCATTGCCCATCGGAGAGCTGCTCGCTCTTAATTCAATTAGCGCTGCCCTGAACGATCCCTTGGGGTGGGCAGGCGGAAAGCAACAAATTCTCCTTAACAAAGACATTCCCTGCTTTTTTTTTTTTTATGGCTCCTCACTGGCTTGGCTATCCCTGGATACTGATGCTCCTGGCCGGCAGCGACGATGTGACGCGCCTTGTAATCCGCCCTGCAATAAAGGGTGATGTGTTTGATTGACAGCTGTCAATCAAGTGCTGGCAAGCTGGAGCTCAGCTGCCAGGAGTTTGGCTCTGCTGAAAGCCCTCAGGGGGTTTGGCCGGCTCATCCAGAGCTGGTCAGCAGGACAGGGTAATGCTTCCTCAAAAATCAAGCTTTTCTTGCATCCCCTGCAACGTGGATTAGGGAGAAAAATCTCAATTTCGGCACTCATGGGGGAGTAACGGAGCCAGACAGGCTAAAGAAAGGGAAACACATGGCGATTCCCCACTCCCCATCCAATTGTAAACCCTTCTTTTTTTTTTTGCCAGCCCAAAAGGGGTTTGATGGCCGGGCTGGCACGGTGACAATTTACACCCCGGCATTGTGACAATTTACGCCAGGCACCGATCTGCTCCTGGTTATAAATGGCAGCAATTACATAAATTAAGGCTGTTTAAGCAATGCTATAGCCAGCCTGTTGAGTGGTATTTTTTGTTAGGTTTTTTTTTTTTCCTTGCCTGAAAAAAACCCCAGCAGTAGCTATTCCTTTTTTTTTGTCAGAGGCTGTCACCACGTCCTCAGACCCCACCCCGGGAGACATGACCGAGGGTGCTCAGCAAAGTGGGTGGCAGAGGTTTGAGGTGAAGCTGAAGGTCCCAGGGGCTGAGTTAATGGGCTGAGCAAGGCGGGGTCATGCCAAAATGAAATGTAAAACAGGGCTGGTTAATAAATAAGGGTGAGGGATAAATCCCTTAGGAATAAAGATGATTCCAGTGGGTGTTTTCCAGTCCTTGGATGAGGGCTCAGCATCCCCTGAGGACATTGGGACACCATCCTGCTGACCCTGCTCATGGATTTGCATTTACCACTGGTTACGACATGATCAAACTCATCTCTCCTGGGCAAGACATTGAATTTGGGGTGGGAAGAGAAGAACGAGGGGAAAACAGGAGCCCTGCCTTGAGCCACAAGCTGGTGCTGAGGTGGGTGAAGTAGGCTGCAGGTTTTCCTCTGCAACAGTTTTTCCAGCTGTTAATTCTCTAAAACACTGGCGTTTTGCTGAAGTCTTTGATTTCTTTGTCTCCCTGAGATGATCAAAGTCTTTTGTTCTGCATTGGGCTCCAAAGAGAGAGTGCAAGGGGGATGAAGGCAGGGGGGAAATGGACTGGGTAGGGACAAACTCAGGGGTCTTGCTTGTATTTATTTAGGGGGCTGCAACCCAGCACTGCCCTTTCACTGGGATGACTCCTGTTTTCTCATTGCTGGTGTCAGGTCTTTTAATAAAGCAGCTGCTCCAAACCCTTTCCCTGTGGCTATTACAAGTGTAACAGTGTTTTGAGATCCTGTAGACATACCAGGGGATGAATCTTTATTATGGGGAGCCCCTTATCCCTAGAAAACCCTGGTGCTGAGGACTCTTTCCCAGCATGGAGGGTCGGTGTGAGCACCAGAATCCGAGCTCAGGAGCATCCAGACTCCTGGTAGAGTGAGTGAAATCTCTGCAGAGGCCACGAAGCAGACGAGATTTATACCCGACTCCAAGTGCGCCGGGGAGTTACAGATGGCCTGTGGTTTATTTAGCTGGTGTTTGTTATAAAAAGCCCAGCCAATCTAGGTTATGCATTTTCAGCTCTCTACGTTTAAATCAAAGAAAAATCAGAGAAGAAATGAGCTCGGGGATTCTGATTGAGGAGAGCTGTGGGGTGAGGGAGCATTGGGCAGGGATGCTGCAGCTTCTCGCAGCCTGAGGACATCCCTGGCACAAAGACTGCCCCAGTGCCTTGCTGGGTCTGTTTAGGTCCTTGTATTTGCTTCTTGGCCCCCATTTAGTCCCTTCTTGCTGTCCTGAAGCTGATCTCAGGACTAATCCATGAGCTGAGGACTTGGAAATCCAGCCTTCAAGCATCCCTTGAGTTGAGGGTCTGCAATTGCAGAGACATCTTCCCTGACTAATGGGCTGCGGTTTCGGAGTGCTGGGGATCACAGGCATCTGGGCTGGGGCATCTTCCTCAGAAAATCCTGACCTCCAGGCAAGAAACAAGGGCCTTGGTAAAGCCAGGAGGAGCCAAACCTTCTCACCCAGCTCAGTGGCAGCTCTCTCATTGATTTGCATCGGTCTGGGTCTGTCTGCTTGAGCTGCTGCCGGATGAATTAACCAGACACGGAGCCCAAGGCTGGCTCTGGCTCTCCTGTTTTTTGTTTCCACTCCCAGCTCTTACATATATTAAGGAAGGCAGGGCTGGAGGGGGGGAATGGGAGAGGTTGGGGAAGAGGAGGAAGGAAAAAAAAAAAATTACAGCTCCCAGATCAAAACAATAATCAGCTAAATGAATTCCGCAGCATTTTCCCGCATGACTGCGAGTGATAATTTAGTGCAGCAGCCAGCTGGAAGCAAAAGGATTAATTCTGCACTTAGTGACACCCATGTGAATTATTCATCACACGCAGACCCCTTTTCACTGACCCCCCCTGGGCAATCACTCCAAAGACCCCCAGCAGCCGGCCCCGGGGAGCAGGGGGGATGCAGTCAGCAGTTCAGGATCCAGACCCAGACCAAATTCACTTTATGGAGAGGATTTGGGGATTGCAGATGGGAGCAGAGGGTGGTGGCTTCAGTAATTAGACAGATCAGGCTCTTGGCCACAAGCTAACCTGCCCGAGGACCAGTCCTGGAGCCAAGGGCTAGCAGGTTTCCCCTCCTTTCCAGGGAAAGCAGCCGAATTCCCTCCTTGCTGTGACATCCCTGGGGACTGCAAATGCTGAAGGATGAAGACAGCTGGACATTTGTCACCATGGTTAACCAGCCTGGCCCTTCTCCACCCAGAGATGGTGAACAGCCTTTCCCTGACGCCCTGCCTGCCCTCCTGCCTCCTGATGGGATTTCCTGGGAATACGACCACGTGCCAAGAGCCCCGGGAAGGTGATGGATGCACAAGGGTAAGAATGACACTGCCTTTCCAACTGCCCAAAGGCACCATCCAGAGCCCTGTGGGATAAAACCCTAGTCCAACACAGCTAATTTCCTCCCGAAAGGTTGGGAGAGGGGATGGCAGCTCTAAAGAGCCATCTCCTGCCTTGTCCCCATCTTTATCCCTCCTTGTCTCGGGGTTCACCATTCCCAGCACCTCACCTGGGATCGAAGGAGCTGCAGGCAGAGCCTCACACTCGGGATAGCCCCAGATACGGTTTTGAGGTTCGTGCCCTGGGGAGGCAGAGGAAGAGTCATGTCCTGCACTTGTCCTCTGGGTTTCTACCAGGCTTTGGCATCTCCTAGATGCAATCCAGGGCACCAGGGCTGCAGTTCAGAGCAGGGATCCCAGCTTCCCACCCCATCAGCAGCTATAGGTCCCATCACCTGTAGGTCCCTTGACCAGCCCAGCAACACTCCACAACCCCTGGCTCACCTGCACAGCGAGGCTGTCCACACGCATCCCACCGCTCTGTGCTGCCAGCTCCCGGAACACACAGCTGGTGAGGGGCAGCACTGAGTATCCCACAGGAACAAGGGTATCAGCAGCATCCCATACTGGGGAAGGGGTGAGAGAAGCTGGCTGAGGGCACAGCAGACCAGGACCTGCCCCTGGCCAAACTCAGGGATGTGGGAGAACATCCTTTGTGGGGTCCCCAGACTCACTGGCTTTGTGTGGGTAATACTCAATGGCCAGGGCAGTGTCCTCTGAGAAGATGGTGGCCACATCTCGGCCTTGGAAGAGGAAGGAGGTGTCCCAGTTTGGCTGCTCTGGGGGTCCAGCTGGTGGGGACATCTTAGGAGACAACAGGAAAATTATCCTTCAGATACCTTTTCTCTCTCAAGATAAATAAGCAGAGAAATAGGAAGGAGAGGAGAGGTGGGGGTAAAGAAAAGCACAACCTGGGCAGCTGCATCCCATCCCTGGCTAAAAAAGCAACCTCAAACCCCTGTTGCTTGCATTGGTCTTCCAGCTTGGTTGCTTCCAGCATCTTCCCCTCGCAGAGATAGAGGAGGAAAACAACATGTGGATTAACTACCCCATGCTCAAAATCATGATTGGAAAAGAGCCTGGAGGATGATCTGCTCTGACTCCAGGCTGAGCCTTTGGGTAACTGTTAGGCAACTGGGACCCGGCATTTGGGAAAGGGTTTTGAGGCAATATACAGAACCCAAAAGGCTTTTGGGGTCCATATATCACCCCAAAACCCCTTTCCCAAGGGTCAGCTGACAGATATTGAACAGCAGGCAACATGTTTATCCCCAGAGCCACGAACTGTCACTGGAAATGGCATCGGGCCACCCCGCTCCCCACCCCAGCAGCTGCTCCCCTTCGCCTTTGGCAAGCCCCCACCAGCTCTCCAAAGGTCAGACTTGACCCCAGCGCCAAGAAATTATTGACAGCAGCCCCTTTTTTAATGCTGTTACTCCATCCCCTTGGCCGCACGTCACCCAGCAGGGACGAGATGCCGATCGGCTTTTCTGCATCAGCACATTTCAGCTGCCTCGCCGTGGGTGGGAGGAAGGGCTGGTGGGTGAGGGGGATGGGGGGAGTCTCCCTCTGCTCACATTTGGAGATGTTAATGGGCATTACATACCTCAGAGACCCGCAGAGGTGCATTACCCAGCTCTGGGGGCTGGTAGCGAGGTGGAGTGTGGGGCTGGGGAGGCTCCAGAGCCCCAAAACATCTCCATGATGGGCTGTAGCTGGCAGCACTGGTGGTGCTG
This sequence comes from Corythornis vintsioides, assembly GCA_025447755.1. Taxonomy (NCBI): domain Eukaryota; kingdom Metazoa; phylum Chordata; class Aves; order Coraciiformes; family Alcedinidae; genus Corythornis; species Corythornis vintsioides. The sequence goes on along the minus strand of JAOEGS010011444.1, from coordinate 22,875 downwards.
GCTCAGCACCAGTCTGGGTTTTCTCAGGTAGGGATTTGTTAGGGTGTCCCTGGCATCAACTAGGATTTTTAACTGGGATGCAGTGATCTGTGATTGCAGAGAGCCCAGTCTGTGCCTGTAAATTCTCAGGGACTAGGGCAGCTACCAGCAGCTGTATCAGGCTCAGCACCCTTCATCTGCTCCTCTCCTTTCCCAGCCTGCACCAGCGCCCATGGGGCTGTTTCATTGTCTTCAGAAAGCCCAGTTTTTTGTGGAAAATTTCCTAAAAACCACTTAGTGCTGCCTCCAGTTACTTTTCCTGGCATCGACCTGTCCAAGATGCTGCGAGATGGTGCCATTTTAGACTCAGCAGGGAAGGGCAAAGTCAAATGCAGGAGCATATTGTTAATTTGACCCCAACTGTCGGAGCTCCTGAGCCCACATGGTTCTTCTCACTAGGACAGGGATGGATGGGAGATGACATTCCTGATTTCCCCACCTGCCCCCCTGATTTTGGGTGTTGGAGGGGCAGACAGGAATGTTTGCCGGGGCCAGTCTGTCTCCCACTGGCTCGGTGGGACAGATGGATGCTCTGCACCGGGGTGTCAGAGCTGGTGCACTGATTTGGGCAGACAACTTGGCACAACAACCACCTCTGCCAAGGGCCACCTGGAGAAACATAACAAAAGGGGTGGGAAGAGGAGGAGGAGGGGGGAGGGAGACACCTTCATCTCCTCTGGCTGCCCCAGTTCAGCATCTGAAGTCTGGTTCAAAGGTGACATGTTAGAAGGAGAAGACTTAGGGGTGGTCAAGGCCACAGAATCCCTCCTGCCTTTCCAAGGGATGGGGCCATCTCCTGGGCTGTCTGTCTGGAAGTTGCAGTCCTCAAAAGAGAGCAAGAAGCTCCAGATAAGTGGGTTAAGTTGGTTGATCCCCAAAGAAGCGCAAAAGGAGGTTTATCTTACAGGGGACCAACATCACAAAGGCTTGAGCTTGATGCTGGGAGGATGGACGAGTTCTGTAGGAGGTACATACTGGTGTCCATCCATCTCATGGATTTGCCATTGTCACCAGCATGTCCAAACCCACCCTTTTGGGTGAGAAAGGGTCTGTTGGCCCAAGGAAAGCACACAGTGCTATTGCAGGCAGCTCTGTGCAGGTCCCAGGTACCTCCTGGCCAGGAAGACCAGGTCTCCAGGAACCCTGACCAAGCAGGGAAGGGTTAACCACCCAGAAAAACAAAAACCACAGAAGTAAGAGGAGTGTCCTGCTGAAGGTGAACCCAAGAGCTGCTGTCTGCAGATGCTGATGGGAACCAACAGGAGACAGGACAGGTTGGTTTGGCAGAATGATCCAATCTGATTAGCTCACCCAGAAGCTCACTTGGGGAAGCCATTAACCTCTGGAAACAGAACAGCAATGCTCCCTCCTCTTCCTCCTCCTCCTCCTCCTCCTCCTCCTCCTCCTCCCAGGCATTAAGAGTTCATCCTCCCCAGGAAGGAACTACACTCTACAGGTGGGGAAACCGAGGCAGGAGAAAGGACAAGGTGAGGGTGAGAGCAGACGAGGATTCCACAGCTCCCCAGGGTGACCTATCTGTGCATCCCCAGGGATGCACTGAGACAGACAGAGCTGGGTGGGCTCTGCAAGGAGGAGGAGGAGGAGGAGGAGGAGGAGGAGGAGGAGGAGGAGAAGGAGGAGGAGGCAGCAGCACGAATGCAGGCCAGATGGCCAGGTTTTAATCACTCGTCCTCCTGCGTTGGGCTCCCATGGCTCAGCGCTGGCACTGCCGCTTGCGCTGGGGCTCTGGGCTTGGCTTGGGCTCGCCCAGCGCCTGGTTACAGCACCTTCCCGGGGCTTTGTGTGTGTGTTTATCCCTCTAGAACCAAAGAAAATGTGCATTTGGACTGTGTTTAGAGCAGAGAATTAGCCCTGCTCAGAAACTGCATCCTGCAAGAAGGTGGGAGGAGAGAGTGGAGACAACACACAGGCAAGCACAGGGGGATTTCTCTCCTAATATTTGCTCCATGATCATTCTGTACCCACCACGTCACAGTAGGACTGGTGATGCAGGTCCCAGAGTATGTGCAGACCCAAAGCAGAGGGTCCCCAGCACTCCTCCCACCTCTCACCTGCAAACAACCCAAGGAGGTGGAGGGGGAGGCAATAAACCAACAATTATTGCAATGAATGAAAGGCACTAACGACTTTGATGAGAATTCACCACCTCGTGGGCGACTCAGCAGTTGGCCGCCCTCCTCTAAGGAATATTTTATTTATGGGTTCCCCAAATGTGTTGATCTAGAGAGTTTTGCTCAAAAAACTGATCAAAATTCAACACATGGGGAAGGGGGAGAAGGACTGAAAGGGAAAACTGTGTGCTCCACTGGCCTTTGGGACACCAGCTGGATCTCTCTTCTCAGGGTGGCTGGACATCTGCCCTCGCCATGCTTTCGGCTGGCACTTTTCAGAGGAGGAGGGATGGAGCAGCAGCTCTGGTTTTGAGGGGCAGCAGCTTCATGCTGGCTTCTGGCCCGGATGCTCCATCACACCTCCTCCCTGCCCCAGCATCCCTCCAGTCCTTCGCTTCTCCCTCCCAGCCAATTTTTTGGCAGGGCTCAGGAACAAAAGCAGGGCCCTCCTCCCGCCCTCCCGATGATGATGCCTCGTGCCGAAAGCATATGTTTCCTTGGAAACAGCTATTTTGAAGATGCACGTCGCTAGCTCTCCTGGTGGTACTTGAGGCCCAGGGAGGAGAAGGTCTCTGCCTTCGAGAGGCAACACTCAAAGCGGAGGCGTGAGCGGAGCCAGGGAAAAAGAGAAGGATAAATGCACAAACGAGGAGCTGCCTAGAGGGGGATTCTGCGATGTGGGGACTGTCTTTGATGCTCAAAACATCCCTTTGCCCCTAAAGCTTTTCCCTACATGGGGTGCTCAGCTCCCTTGCTGAAGTAGGGCTGCTCATTGCTACCCAACTGGGCTGGATGTTGCCCAGGGTAGTGGTGGAGGCTCCATCCCTGAAGTGATTTAGAAGGCATGTAGATGTGGTGCTGAGGGACATGGTTTAGTGGTGGACTTGGGTTACAAGTTGGACTTGATGATCTTAGGTCTTTTCCTACCTGAATGATTTAATAATTGTATCCCTATGGATGTGCTCAGTCTCATACCTGCGGGCAGCCATAGTTGGCAGCTCGAGCAATGCTGAAGGCTGTTGCTGGAGGATCTGGAAATGGGATGGTAGTGGGGTGGATGCCTGGACAGGAGATGGGAAGCTTCTCCATCCGGAGCCTGAGGAACAATGGAAAAGGAGAAGAGTCAGCATCTGTGGGGCCATCTGCTCCTGGGAGAGTCAAGCACTGTGGGAGAAGGTGATGGCACCAAAGATGCTCAAGTTGCCCCACCTCCCCCATGTCACCAGCAGCCTGCTGTGACCATCACTCACTTGTACTCCTGAACATTGGTTATGACTCTGGCCACGGCAACGAGGGCTCCGGGGGAGTTAGCCAGGGGTGCTGATAGCCCCTGTAGCAGCACCTGGAAGGTGAAGGATTCCTTGGTGAGGGGTCAGACAATATATGTGTGTGGGAAAACTTCCTTAAATCAACATCAACAACCATTGGAACAGAAGACAATATGCAACAGGAGACAAGTCCTCCCTGACTCAGGATGCTCTGGTCCAACACATACCCTGCAAACTCCACCCCTGTCCCCAGGGCCACTTCTCACCTCCAAAGCCAAGTAGCTCAGTCCACCACAGCGAGGGATGAAGCTCCTTTTACGGGTGATGGTGACGTGCAGGACCATCCCCGCAGGGTCCTGTGTCCTCGGCTGTTTGTGGAGTAGAGCAAAGGATCAAGGCCATTGACTGTGGGTGCTGGGCTCACAAATGGCCCATCACTGACAATAAAGCACCAACTGATAATTAAAGCTCACTGATGCCCAGAGCCTTCCCGGAAAATATCAATATAATAAACCCCTCTGCATTTAAATATTTAATTGCTCCCAATCTCTGCCCAGGAAAGAGGAAACACATTTTGGGCAGCCAGAGCATAGGGGAGTCTGATTTGGGGGAAGCATGGAGTGAGTTTGCCAGGTCTCAGCTGCACAGGGAGTCATCAGCCAAGTCCCCAGGACTGTGACTGTGTGAGGATGGAGAAATCCTCACTGAGGAGTTTGGGAAGTGCTTTCTCTCTGGGTCCAAGTACCCTCCTGCATTAATTAATGCTCTGTAGGCACTGTTTAACAAACATTCTGGCCCTGTAGCTTCTTCCCCAGGATGCTGAGGGCAAAAGGACTTCGCAGCTTGTGATCCCATCACTTTTCCTTGCCGGTTTTCCCACTGGAGATTTAAAAAGCCCAGCACAACGCCTGCCTTGTTCCCACATCACAGGAAACCCAGGCACCTCTTTGCTCACAAGCTTCTTTGAGCACCTTCCCCAACCTGCCAAGTTCAGGTTTCCCACCAGGATTATGCCATTACACAAGGGTCCCTTCACCCTCAACCCCCAACTACAGCTGGAGTGAAAAACAGAGCTATAAGCAGGAATAAGCAGCAGGGAGGAGGGGTAGGAGCCGTACCTACCAGCACCAGCCTGCAGTGGTGGGGCTGGAAGGGCTGAAGATGCCTCACTGGCAGCTGGAAGGTCCCCAGCACCTCCTGGATGGTTTTGTCTGCCACGGTGAGAGTCAGAGCTGGAAGGGAGAGGGTCAGCTATTGGGATGAGTGGGGCTGGTCACAAGGTTTGGGGAAGGGGAGAGGTCTGGGGGAAGGACTGAGTGAGGAAGAGCCAGAGGTGATGAGAGGATTGATTTAGCAGTCCCTTCCCCTCACAGGTCACGGTGGGGTGACAGGGACAGGATTTAACCCATCCTGGGTTTATATGCACACACACATGCATCCTAAGGAGCAACCGAGAGCACATCCCAAGCACCCCCAAGAAAGCAAAGCCCGTGATCAACCAGCACTGAGGCAGCTCAGATTCCCATTTAAGAAGCTGGGATTTCCCACTGATCCATCTAATCCACCTCCCTGGCTCCAGCCCACCCGGCTCAGCTGCTGAGTGATGAACAACCCTGTCCCAGGGTCACTGGTGGGTTTTGCAGGTATTTGCCACCACAGTCCCAGTCTGTCCCCCTGCATGGCAGCATCACCCCCACGGGTACCGACACCCCCCTGGCTCTTTCCTTCATTCAAAGCAAAGCTGCAATTTAGCTGACAAGCACGAGAAGGAACCTTTTATCAAGAAAAAAAAAAGGAGCTGATGGAAAGGAAAACCGCCCTCTCTTTATACTGCCATCAAGACTTGGGCTTCCCTTCCCCCAGCTTAATGACTGTGCCGAGGCACCCGCCTTAACTCCTGCTTGGCCAGCCTGGAGATGCCACAGGTTGGTTTTGTCCCCAGAGTGAAGATGCTGGGCCAGATGAATGCATGGGTCATGCTATCCCGAGCTCCTGCTTTTCAGCAAGTGCTCGATTTCTATGGAGATTTCTTTTTCCTCCCAACCCCTTTGTGGAAGGAGCACCAGGGAAAATGTTCTGGGGTGGAGTGAGAAACAAGAGGCTTTTCTGCTGTTGTCGCCACCGCCGCATCACTCTCAGTGGCCTCACCAATGGGCAAAAACAAGGAAAAAAAAAGGATGGAAACTACATTTCTGAACAAGAAAAGGTGTAAGCTGCACCTGGAAACAACAGCTCTGATCTGAACATCTGGAAGATAAATATCTCTGAATATCCGGGTGATGCTGGGAGTTGGATGAGCAGGGCTGGAGGTCCCATCAGGTCTCTCTGCACCTCTCCTGGTACCACACAGGGCAAAGTACATCAAAAGCTCCTCAATTTCATTGAGTTCGGGGCCTGGTAGGATTAGGCAAGTTGTGAAGATTGGCTCCCATGGGTGGTTTTGTAACGGGCTGATTATAATCAAATCCCAGCCCTTAATGCCATGAGTTTTATTACAGTTACAGGTCAAGCAGCTCTGCACAGGGAGTAACAACATCGAGATGAAGCTCCAACTGATATGAGGTGTCAGGGAGGCAGTGGGGAAAGATCTGGGATGCTTTGAAGGATACCTGGAGCATGGAACCATCTCCGCAGTATCAGGTCTTACCATGAAGCCACCACAGCCATGCAGGGCTCATCCCCATCATGGCCACATTCTGCTTGGGCACTGCTCAGGTCCTTGGGACCATAATTTCCCCAAATGAATTCTTCAGTGAGGTCAGACCCATGTCCCAGTCCCTGGCATCCTTGACCCCATGGTGCTTCAGTGCTCTCACCTGCCCTGTTTGCATCTTCAGCATCAATTTCCACCGTCACCTCCTCCTCCCAGGTGGGTGCATGAGTGGGCACCGATGATGCATGAGTTACCCCTGGCTCCTGTTCATCCCCTCTGCTGGTCTTACTGAGGTGAAAAAGGAGGCAAAGTAGTCTGGGTGAGGAAGAGGAACATGGCAGCAGGGAGCTTGGGAGGGGGGTGAGCACTGTCTCCTCTTTATGCATCCAGCCCACCCACCACCCTTCACAAAGCTCTTCCCCTGCTCTGGGGGTCCAGGGCTGGTTTACTCCCAGCTGCCAGATCCTGCCAAGCCCCCGGTGATGGGGTTTGCAGCCCCTTTTATTCAAAAGGCTATTCTGGGCCCTGGAGGCTAATTAGGTGGCTGTATTGATGAAGGAACAGGGACGAGGCTGCTGGGAAAGGAGAGAGAAGATTGAATGTTAACAAGTGCTGTCATTAAAACACACACATAACGAGGATGAGCAATAATTACAGTGGCTTTAGCAGCTATGGGCCCTGGGTAGTTCTTCGTCCTCACTGGTGCAGAGCCATCACCATCAGGGCTGGTCTGGGGGTTGTTCCTCCCACTTTTATCAATTGATCACTGACTATGCACAAACTTGTCTAACGATAATAATTCCCTAATAAGGGGGCTGTCAGATCTTTTAGGGGGTCGCCATGGCCCAGCAAGATACTGGGAGTCCCAAGTCTGTGGCAGAGTCCCACAGTGGTGATATGGTGACTTCATGTCCTCTCTATCCCCAGCTATGGGGTATAGGGGGATGACGTTGTGGCATCAGGCCAAGGGGATCCAGATGCCCCAGCACTGTCAGTGGTTTGCTCTGGACATTAAGATGATAAAGTGCCCAGTGCTGGCTCCTCCAGGAAAGCTCTTGCTGGAGCCAAGCCAACAAGGCTCTTAGGGAAAGGTTACCAGAGCATCCAAGAGCAGGTGGTGGCACTTTGCCACCACCTGGGGGTTAAGTCCCCAAAGCTAGGGGAAAGGAGATTATAAAGATCCAGCTGCAGAGTGAGCACCAGACAGTGATGGGACTGAGCAGGTTCATCCCAGCCAGCTGGAAAGATGCTTTACATTTGCAAGACCTCCATCCCCATTCATGGCTGAGGAGACTGGTCTAGTGGACCCTCAGCCATGCTGCATTCACATCCCATGCTCCTTTCTCAGCTCCCACCATGTCCCATTCCCCACCAAGAAGCCCACCTGCATCTCTCAGGGATGGAGCTGAGCTGGCCAGCTCTGGCAGGTGGGAATTAGCATCAGGCTGGCACCGTTATGGAAGGGCTGGAAGAAAACTGGCTTTCCGGTAATGAGCTCTGTGGGGGATTCCTTTACCAGCAACGTGCTTGGAGTCCGAATGAAGCCAGACCTGGACCCGGGCGGGGGGGCAGGGAGGGGGTGTAG